>CAUYQG010135171.1:0-12885 GCA_963574415.1 Tarsius wallacei
AATTCATTGTTGACACCCAGCACAGAAGAAGTCTAGTCACTGTGCACCCATCACAAACAAAGGCTAAATAGTGGGACTCCCATCATAGAGGAGTGCCAGTCCGTGGGAAAAACATCACACAGAAGAGGCAGTCACCTGAACAACCAACACAGAGGAGGGCTAGACATTTGGACACCAATCACAGAGGAGGAGGAATTGCTTGGGCACTCATTACAAAGGCGAGACTGTCACTGAGTTTCCCATTTCTGAAAAGGAGCAGTCACTGAAGCACCAATCTCAGAAGAGGTCCAGTAACTGAGCCACTCATTACAGATAAGGGTCAGTCACTGTGAATTAATCATAGACAAGAACAAGTATCTGGAGCACCCATGACAGAAGAGGGCTAGTCACTAGTTCACCAATTATAGAGAAGGGTCAGTACCTTGGGCACAAATCACAAGGAATGACAGTCACTGAGTCACCAATCACAAAGGAGGGTCAGTTCCTTTGTGGGGTCCACCTTGACAGAGGGGTACCAGACATGGGCCATACATAAGAGAGAAGTGCCAGCCACGGGGGCAGCCATCACTGAAGGAAGGTTGTCACTGGGTACCCATCAAAGAGGAGAGCCTGTAACAGAAACAGCCATCACAGAGGCTAGCTAATCACTGTGACAACCATCATAGAATAGGGATAGTTATTGAAGCATTCATCACAGATGAAGATGAGTCACTCAGGCACCATCAAAGGGGAGAGATATTCACTGAAGCACCCATTTCAGAGAAGTTAGTCAATGAGGCATCCATTCCAGAGGAGGTTCAGTCATTGAGTCACTTATCCAGATTAGGGTCATTCATCACTGGGGCATGCATCACAGAGGAGGATCAGTAAATGGGACATACATCATAGAAAAAAGCGAGTCACTGGAGCACCCATGATAGAAGCCATTAGGACTCTCATTTTGGTGGAGGGCCAGTCACTGAAGAATTGATCACAAACGAGAAAGAGTAATTGGGACACTGATCACAGAGTTAGGCCAGTCATGAGTTAGGCCAATCCATCACAGAGGATTTTCAATAATGGAGCAGCCATAATATGGAAAAGCTAGTCACAGGGGCTCCCATCACAGAGAAGGGTGAGTCCCTGAGTCATCCATCCCACAGGAAACCCTGTCAATTAGGCACACACTAGGAGGAAATCCAGTCACTAGGAGACCAAGCACAGAGGAGACCCAGTCACTGGAGCAAACATTATAGAGGAGGCCCAGTAAGTGGGACACTCATGACAGAGGTGGTCTAGTTTCCGTGACAACTATTATGGAGAAGAGCCATTCACTGTGGTAATAATTACAGATGTCCGGCCACTGGAGCACCCCTAATGGAGTATGGACAGTAACTGTGACACTCATAGATGGGAAGATCACTTACTGGGACGCCCATAACAAAAGAGGGCTAGTGGATAGGGCTCCCATTATGGAGTAGAGGCAGTCACTGGGGCACCAAAACACAGAGGAGAGACAACCACTGTGGCTGCTAACACAAAGGAGTCAGTCACTGAGGCACACATTGTGACAAGGGCCAGTCACTGTGGCATCCATCACAAAGAAGGGTCGGTCACTATGGCACACATTAAGAGGATGCACAGCCAATAAAATAGGAAACTTTGTCACTGGATCACCCATAAAAGAGGAGTTCCAATCCCTGTGGGATCCATCACTGAGGAGGGATAGTCACTGGGGCACCTATCACAGAAGAAACATTGTCACCCAGGCTCCCAGACACTGAAGCACCAATCACAGAGGATGGTCAGGAATTGGATCCTCCATTATGAATAGGCTAGTGCACTGATCACAGATGAGAACTAATCACTTGGGCATCCATTACAGAAAAGGCCCAGTAACTGGGGCACATATGAGAAGGTCAATCACTAGGACACTGATAGCATAGAAAGTACAGTCACTTGTGTACTCAATACTGAAAAGAACTAGTCTCTGAAACTCTGAAAACAGAGGAGATCTAGTTACCGAGTCACTCATTATACATTACATTGGAGAGACTATAACTGGGGCTTTCATTTTGTAGTAGGGCTAGCCACTGGGACACTCATCACAGATGTGGGCTAATCACTAGGACAGCCATTATCGAGGTGGCCCAGTTACTGGGACTCCCAGTGCAGAGAAGGGCTAGTAGATCATGCACCATTATGGAAGAGAGAGTTACTGGGAAGCCCATCTCAGAGGAAGGAAAATCACTCAGGCACCCTTCACAGAAGAAAACTATTCACGGACAACAATCACAGTGAATGACCAGTCAATGGGGCACCGACTATAGGGGTGAATCAGACACTGAGACACCCATCACAGAGAAAAGCCAATCACTGGGGTACCCCCCACAGAAGAGGACCAGTCACTGGGGCACCCAATAAGCAGGAAGACCAGTCAAAAGCTCCCCCATTACAAAAGAAAGATAGTTGCTGGAAAACATCACAGAGGAAAGTTGCCTGGCACACCCATCACAGAGAAGAATCAGTAATTTGGGCACTCATCAATAAGAAGGTCAGTCATTGGAAAATTCATTATAGTGGAGAACCAGCTTCTGGGTACCCAAAAGAGAGGAGATCAATCACTGAGTTACCCCTCAGAGATGAGAGTCAGTCACTGGGGCACCAATAACAAAGGCGGACCAGTAACTGAGGCATATATTGTAGAGGAGGGCATCAGATGAGGGTCAGTCACTGGAGCAGCAATCGCAGAAGAGAGCCTAACACTGGAGCACATGTTATAGAGGAGGGCAAGACAATGGACCACCCATCAGAGGAAAGGCTAGCCACTGGTCATACACTATAAAGGTGAACCACTCACTGAGCAACCATAGAGGAGAGTCATTCACTGAGGCACTCATGTTAGAGGAAGCCCAGTCACTGAGACATCCATTACAGAGGAGGGTTAGACACTGGAATATCTGTCATAGAGGAGGACTAGATACTGGGACACCCACTAAAAGCAGGTTTTAGCTGATGTGACTCCAATCACAGTGGAGGGTTTGTTACAGGGCACTCATCATAGTGGATTCCCAATCACTGTAGTACCCATTACAGAGAAGACCTAGTCACATTACAGACAAGGCACAATCAATGATGCACCTATTATAGTGGAGGACCAGTATTGATGTGCCCATCACACAGCTGGGCTAGTCACTGTGACAACATTAGGAGATCCAATAACTGTATCTCCTCAGAGGAGGCCGAGTCCACTTAAGCACCAATCATAGAGGAGAGTCTGTCATTAAGGCACCTAACACAGATGAGGGGCAGTGAGGCATTCATCACAAAGGAGGCCCAGTCACTGTGTCACCCATTAGAAGGAAGGCCAATCACTGGTGCACTGATAATAGATGTGGGCCACTCTTGGCTAACCCATCACAGAGAAAGCTCAGGTATTGGGAACTGGTAACAAAAGAAGCTCAGTCACAAGGGCAACCATAATAGAGGACTGGTAGTCACTGAGGCACTCAACACAGGATTACCAGTCTATAAGGCACCAATCATGGAGGAGGCAAGTGGCTGGCACCCTTCACAGAGAAGAGTCAGTAACTAGGACACCCATTATGGAGGAAATTCAGTCTCTGGGGCACCCATTATAAATGATTGCAAGACACTGGAAAAACCCTCACAGAGGATGGCCAGTCACTGGAACACCCATCCCTGATGAGGCCCAGTTGCAGGGATACACATCACAGAGAGGGTCTTGTTATTAGGCACTGATCACGGAGGAGGCCCGAATACTGGAAGACCTGTAACAGAGGAGAGCTATTCTCTAGGGCAACGGTTAGTGAGAAGAGACACTCACTAGGGTACCAATAACAGAGGAGGCCCAGTCACTGAGGAACACATAATGGAGGAGGGTTAATCACTGGTACACACATTATGTAGGAGATTTCAGTCACTGATTCAACATTCCCAGAGGAAAATTATTCAATAGAGAATTTATGACAGAGAAGGATCAGTTACTGTGGCATTTTTCCCAAAAAAGGGGAAGTCAGTGGGGCAACCATGATAGCGGAGGCCTAGTCACTTGGACATTATCACAGAGAAGAGCCAGTCACTGGGAAACCCATCACAGAGGAGGAATCGTCACTGGGACACCAATTATGGAGAAGGCACAGTTATTGAAACACCCATCACAGATGAGAGAGTCCCTGGGGGACACAGTTTGGAGAAAGGCCGATCACTTGGACACCAAAAACAGTGGAGGACCAGTCACTGAAGCAACATTTAAGAAGAAGCACAAGGTAGTGGAAAACAATCACAGATTAGGGTCATTCACTGGGGCATACATTATGGTAGGGGCCCAGAATTTTGGATATCCAACAGAAAGGAAGGCTATACTTGGGCACACATTTGGGTGGAGAATCAGTTACTAGGCTACCCATCAGAGATGATAGCTATTCTCTGGGGCACCCCATCACACAAGAAGACCAGTCATTAGAACAGCAATCACAGAAAAGGCCCAGTCCCTGGGGCAACCATTATGGAAGAGGCCCAAGCACTAAGATACTTAACACAAAGTATGGCAAGTCATTGGAGTATCAATGATATATGAAGGCAAGTCACTAGGGCACCTATCACAGAAGAGGCCTAGTCACTGGGACACACATTATGGAAGAATCTCAATCACTGGGACACCAATTATGAAGGAGGGTCAGTAAGTGGGACACACATCACAGAGGATTGCTAATCACTGTGACAGCTACTATGGAAGAAGAGAGTCACTGGGGCACAATAAGAGAGATCCAGACACTGGGGTGCCCAAAATGGAGGGGGTCAAGTCACTTCAGCATCCATTATGGAGGAGGCCTAGTCATTAGGGAAGTCCAGTCAATGAGGCACCCATTATGGGAGGAAAAGTCACTGTAACACCCATCACAGGTGAGAACCAGTAACTGAGCACCCATTATGGAAGAGATCAAGTAAGAGATGAGATCCAGTCACTGAAGCACCAATCAGAAAGAGCCAGTCACAGGGGGACCCACCTAAGAGGACTGTCTATCACTTGGGGACATAATATTGAGGAAGGCCAGTTACTGTGACATCCATCAAAGTATTGCCAGTCATTGGGGGCACCAATCACAGAAGCGGGTGCCCCATTAAGGAGAAGTCCTAGCCAGGCTGGGTGGCTCAGCCTGTAATCTCACTTCAGGAGGTCAAGGTGAGTGAATCTGTCTGAGTCCACGGGTTTGAGACCCACCTGGGCAAGTTGGCAAAACCTCATCTCTACAATAAATCAAAAAAATTAGCCGGGTGTGGCAGCACACACCTGTATTTCCAGCTACTTGGAAGGCTGAGGCAGAAGAATCTCCAGAGTCCAGCAGGTTGAGGCAGAGGTGGACGGGAGCATGTCACTGCACTCCAGTCTGGGTGACAGAGTGAGACTCCAACTCAAAAAAAAAAATCAAAACAAAAGAGAAGTCCCAGTCACTGTGACTCCCACCACAGAATAGGTCTAGTCACTAGGGCAACCATCACATGTGAAGGTCAGACACTGGCACCAAACATAGAAGAGGCCTTGCCACTGATGCCTATATTATAGAGGACAACCAGTCACTGGGACACTCATCACAAATTAGAACCATTCACAGTGTTGCTCATTATGAAGGAAGACCAGTAGGAGGGGGGTCAGTAACTGGGGTATCCCTTAGGAGAGCTCAGTTACTGGGACTCCATTCACACAAGAGGGCCAATAATTGAGGCAGCCATCACAGAGGAGACAAAGACAGTGTGATACCTATTACAGAGGAGAGGTAGTCACTGGGGCACCTACACAGAGGTAGCCCAGTTACTGAAGCATCCATCACAGAGGAGGGCCGGTCATTGGGACATCCATTAGAAGGAGGCTGAGTCCTGAGGCACTCATCACAGAGAAGGGCTAATCATTGAGGTATCCATCACAGAGCAGGACTAGGAACTGAAGCACCCATCCCAGAAGAGGTTCAAACACTGGGGCACCCAATTTAAGCAGTACCAATCTTTTATGCACCAATCACAGAGAAGGGCCAGTCTCTGGGCACTTACTATGAAGGAGGGCTATTCACTGGGTCAGTCATCACCCAGGAAAACCAGTCACTTGAGCACCCAAACAGCAGTTGGGTAGTCTTTGAGGCACCCATCACAGAGGAAGACTAGAAATTGGAGAACACATTAGGGTCGATTACTGTAGCAACCCTCACAGCAAAGTCCCAGTTGCTAGGTCACCCATCAAAGGAGAAGGAATGTCACTGTAGGACCCTTATTGACAGAGGTTCTGTCACTGTGACAGGTATCACAGAGGTGTACTAGTCACCGGTACACCCACTATGGAGAAGGCCCCATCACTAAGACTGCCATTGCAGGGAATTTTCCGTCATTGGAGCTCCCATTATGATGAAGAGCTAGCTACAAGGGCAATTATCACAAAAGAAGGCTAATCACTGGTGCACCCATCACAGAAGAGAGCCAGTCACTGGGAACCTATTACAGAGGAGGGGCAATCATTGGACACTATCAGAGTGCAGGCTAGTCACCGGGAAGGCCTTCGCAGAAGAATGTCAGTCACTGGGACAAAAGTAGCCAAGAAGGGTCAATAACAAGGGCACCCTTCATGGATGAAAAATAGTAACTTGTGGACTCATAACTGAGACACTCATCAAAGAGGCAGGCTAGTTATGGGGGATCCCCCACAGAGGAGTGTTAGTCACTGTGGCACCAATAACAGAGGAGGTCCAGTCACTGGGGCACCCTTTCTGGAGGAGGTTCAGTAACTGTGACAACCACCACAAAAGAGGACCAGTCACTGGGCAATCCACACAGGATGGCAAGTCCCTAGGCCACCCATTACAGTTGAGGGGCAATCACTAACTGTGGCACCATTACAGAGGAAGCTCAGTCACAAACGCATGCATCATAGAGGACAAGTCACTGAGACACCCGTCACAGAGTAGGATTAGTCACTGGGACACCCATTATATATGAAGGCCAGTCCCTGGTACACCAATCACAGGGATGGCCCAGTCACTGGGTCACATGTTAGAGATGAGGCCTCGTCACTTGAACAACCAAAAAATGTTGACAAGTAGCTGGGACTCAATTATGAAGGAGACCCTGTAAGTGTGACACCGATCTTAGAGGAAGGCTAATCATTGGACCAACCAATATAAATGAGCACCAGTCACAGGGGTACTAATCATAGAGGGAGGAGGGCAAATGACTGGGCACCCATTATGGATTAGTGCCAGTTAGTGGAAATACAATCACAAAAGAGAACCAGTCATTGGGACATGCATTATGGAGAATCAGTGACTGCTGCACCCATCACAGAGGAGTGCCATTCTTTGAGGCACATATGTGATGGAAGAGAGGACCTATCACAGAGGAGGGCCAGTAAATGCAGTAACCATTGTGGAGGAGGCACAGTGACTGTGACACACACAATAGAGCAGGGCAAGTCACTAGGCAATTATCATATAGAAAAGGCTCTCACTGAAGCAGCAATTACAGGAGAGACCCTATCACTGGGGCATCCGTTATGCAGGAGGATCAATAAGTGAAATACCCTTTACATAGGGTGGCTTGTCATTGGGGTACCATTTTGAAGAAGTGCCATTCAATGGACACAAATCACAGAGGAGGCACAGAACTGGAGCACCCATGTGGAGGAAGGACGTCACAGGGCAACAATATGGAGGAGGTCCAGTCACTGACACACTGATCACAGAGAAAGACAAGTCAGTGGGAAACACATCACAGTGAATGGCGAGTCACTGGGGCACTCATTTTGGAGAAGAACCAGTCACTGATCACTTGTCACAGAGGAGTGGTAGTCACTGGGGCACCAATTTTGGAGGAGGACTAGACACTGAGACAACTATCCCAGATGAGGGCAAGTCACTGGAACATCTGTCAAATAGAAGGGACTGTCACTCAGGCACCCATTACAGAGAATAGCCAGAAACTAGCATATCCATCACAGATCAGGACGAGTCACTATATTACCCATTAAAGAGGAAAGCCAGTGGAAAAGGCCCATATCACTGAATAGAGCTAGTTACTGCAATAGCCATCACAGTAGAGGACTTGTCATTGTAGCACCCATCAAAGAGGAAGGACTGTCACTGGGGCACCCATCGAGGGAGAGGCTGTGACAGAGATTACCATTACAGAGGAGGGCCAGGCACTGCAGCACCCACCTAAAAGGATGGCCACTTACAGGGACATCCATCAAAAAGGAGGGCTAGTCACTGGGGCACCTAATATTGAGGAGGCCCTGTATTTGGAACACCCACCACTGAGGAAGTCTCACCCTTGGGGTAATCATTATAGAGCAGTGTTAATCACTGTGGCACCTATTATGGAGGAAGCAAGTCCTAAGGGCAACCATCAGAGAGGAGAGTTAGTCACTGGAACACTCATCACAGATAAATTCCTGACACTGGACATTAGATAAAAATGATCTAGTAACTAGGGCATAAATTGTGGGTAAGGGTCAGTCACTGGAATACCAGTCACAGAGGAGGGCCAGTCACTGGGGCACGTATCACAGAGAAGGGCTAGTCTCTTTGACACTCATCACAGAAGTGTGTCAGTCACTGGGCTTATATTATAGAGGAAGGCCAGTCAATGGGACACTGATCTCAGAAGAGAGCTACTCACTGGGTCACCTATCAAAGATTAGAGCCAGTCCCTGGGAAACACATCGCAAAGGGGAGTATGCCAATAAAGCACATATCACAGTTGATGGCCAGTCAATAAGTCACTCATCACAGAGGAGTGTCAGTCACTGGAACACCCAATAGGAGTGACTGATTCACTGGGGATCTGATCACTGATGAGGGCCAGTAGCTGGGGCAGCTGTCACAGTAGAAGTAAAATCATTGTGATACCCAGCACAGAAAAGGATCAATCACTGTGGTTGTTTTCAAAGGAAAGGTCCATTCGCTAGGCAACCATTATAAAGGAGGTCCAGTCACTGGGGTACCTAGCACAGAGAAGAGCCAGTCACTGGACCATCCATTAGAGAGGAAAGCACATTACTTGGTCACACACCACAGAGACTAGTCACTGGAGCACTCCATAGGCTGGGACAATGATCACAATGGAGTCCTAGTCAATGGAAGGTCTATTATGGAGGAAGCCCATTCATTGGGACACCCATCACAGAGGAAGGCCAGTCACTGCAGCACCTATTATGGAGAGGCCATTTACTGGGAAAATCATCACCGTGTCTTCCCAGTCAATGAAACACCTATTATGGAGAAGACTCATTCATTGGGAAACCCATTACAGAGAAAGGCTACTCAATGTGGCACCCATTATGGGGAGGAACAGAAACTGGGTCACCCAATAAAATGGATGGGTTGTCACAGAGCATCCATTATGGAAGAGTCCTAGTTACTAGAACACCTATCACAGAAGAGGGCTAATCACTGTGGTACCCATCACTGAGCATGGTCAATGGGGTACCAATCACAGAGAGGTCCAGTCACTAGGAAACCCATAATGGAGAAGGCATAGTAATTGTGACACCCATCACAATGAAGGATAGTCACTAGGGCATCCATCACAGAGGAGATGAGTCATTTCAGTCCCCATTTTGAAGAAATGCCAGACACTCATCTCCTAATTCTGAGATGGGCCAGTCACTAGGGTACCAATTTTGGAAGAGGACTAATCACTGGGATAACCATTACAGAACAGGATCAGTCACTGTGACACCCATCACACAGGACTGGCAGTCATTTGGGCAGCCATCGCAGAGGAAGTGCATTCACTAGGGCACCTACAACAAAGCAGGGCCAGTCACTGTGACATACATCAGAAAGGAGGACCTGGTAGCAAGGCATGCAAAGCAGAGAAGTGCTAGTCACTGGGAAACACACCCCAGATGATGGATTGTCACTGGGGCACCCATTACAAAGGAGGTCCAGTCACTGGGACTCTCATTTCAGATGTGGGCCAGTCACTGTGGCATCCATCATGAAAAACAAGTCTTGTGGATTCTCATTACAAAGGAGGACTAGTCAAAGGGGCACACATTATTGAGGAAACACAGTAAGTGGGGCACTCAATACAGTGGAGGGCTAGTCATTGGGGCAACCATTGTGAATGAGTGACAGTCACTAAGGCACCAAACACAGTGGAGGCCCAGTCACGGAGGAACATGTAATATAGGAAAGCCAGTAACATAATAGAAGAGAGCCAAGTGAAGCATTACAAGTCACTTGGGCCTCCATCACAGAGAAGAACCAGTCACTGGAAAACTCATCACAGAAAACAGTCAGACACGGGTACCAACCACAGAGGACTATTCACTAGGACATCAATTATGAATGAGGGTCACTCACTGGGTCAATGATCACAGAAGAGGGCCAGTCACTGTGGCAACCATCACAGAAGACAACTAATCACCTGCACACCCAACACAGAAAATAAGCAATAGTACACAAATTAGAGTCAGTCACAAGAACTTCCATAACAGTGGAGGGCTAGTCACTGGGGAAACCAACACAGAAGATGCCAGTCACTGGGTTACCTATCACAGATAAGGACCAGTCACTAGGTCATGAATTTCAGAGGATAGTCATCAAATTGAGCACCAATTCTAGAGGAGGGCCAGTCAATGAGGCACCAAAAACAAAGAAGGGACAGTCACTGAGGAGCCCATCACAAAGGACAGCAACTCATAGGAGCCCCAAATAACAGAGGAGGTGCAGGCATTGAGTCACCCATCACGGAGGAGGGCCATACCTTTTAAAAACTATTAAAGAAGAGGGCCCAAAACTGTTGCACACATCCCAAAATATGTCAGTCATGTGGGCACCCAAAACTGAGGGGGGTCAGTAACTGACACATCCATCACAGAGGCAGATCTGTCACAAAATTATCCTTCAGAGATGAGGGCAACTCATTTGGACACTGACAAAGAAGAGGGCTAATCACTGTGGCAACAATCACATAGGAGGGCCAGTTGCAAGGGGATCAATCAGAGGTGGATGAGTCACTGGGATACCTATCACTAGAAGGGCTTCTCACTGGTTCACCAAATATGGAGCAGGACCAGTTCCTGGGACACACATCACAGAAGAGAGCTAGTCACTAAGGCAGTCATTATGAGGGATGGCCAGTAACTGGGGGAAAGTCACTAAGGAATTACAGTCACTAGGGCACCTAAAATGGAGGAGGACTTGCCACTGAAGCAAACATTATGTGGGAGACCAAGACACTGAAGAAGAAATCAGAGGAGAAAATTAGTCAGTGGGGAAACCATCACTGAGGAGAATCAGTAACAGAGACATATTTAACGGAGAAGGGCCAGTCACTGGGACACCAGCCACAGAGACGAGCTAGTCATAGGGACACCAATTATAAAGGAGACTTGATATTGGGACATCTATCACAGAGAAGTGCCAATCACTAGGACACCCATCACATGGAGGGACCAGTAACTGAGGCAAAAATCACAGAATAGGGTAATTACTGGGACAACAATTACACAGGAGGCCTAGCTACTGGATCACCTATTACAGAGGAGGGCTAGTCACTGGGGCCCCATATTTGTAAGAGGGTCACTCATTGGTTATTAATCAGAGAAGCCCAGTCATGGAGAACTTATTATGGGGGAGGCCAAGTCACTGGAACACCCATCATGGAAAAAGGTCAATTACTGAGGATCCTATTATTTAAGAGGCCCAGAAACTGGGGTGTCCATCACAGAGGAAGACTAGTTAATGTGGCATCCTTTCTGGAGGAAGTCTAGTTTCTATGACATATAACAGAAGAGGGATAATCACTGAAGAACTCCTCACAGAAGGTTGCTAGTCATTGGGGCACCTTCATAGAGGAACTTGAGTCACTGGGGCACCCGTTATGGAGGAGGATAAGTCACTGTGACACTCATCACAGAGGAGTGCTAGTCATTGGGCACACTTTGGATATGAAGGCCAGTCACTGGGGCAACAATCACAGGGGCGTCCTTGACACTAAAGCAAATATTATGGTTGAGCCCATTCACGGTGACACCAATTATTCAAGAAGACCAGCCAACGGGGTGCCCATTATGGTGGCAGCCCAGAAAGTGAGACAACCATCATAGACAAGGGTGAGTCACTAAACAAAAATTTTGGAGGAGGGTCAGTCACTGGGCACCAATCATATAGGAAATACAGTCACTGGGGCACCCATATGGAGGAGGGACAGTAACTGGTGAAGCAATTATATAGGAAGGTCAGGCACTCAGGCACACATTACAAAGAAGTCCAAATCCCTGAAGCACCCATTAGTGTGGAGGGTCAGTCACCATTCACCCATCACTGACATGGGCTAATTTCTGGGACACTGTTTCTGAAAGAAGGCTTGACACTTGGGCAACCATCCAGATGACTGCCAGTCTCTGAGGCCTCAATCACACAGGAGGGACATTCACTAGGGCACCCATAAGAAAACAGGGCCAGTCACTGTGGTAATCATCACAGAGGAGGGCCAGTTCCTGAGACACCAATCATGGAGAATGATCAGTCACCAAAAAACTTATTACACAGTAGGGCAAGTGACAGGGGCACACATGACACATGAGGATCTCTTACTGGGGCACCCAACACACAGGAGGGCCAGTCACCTGGGCACCCATAATAGAAGATGGCCAGTCATTGGCAAACCAACATATAGGAGGCACAGCCACTAGGGCACCAATTATATAGGAAAATCATTCACTGGGGCAGCCATTACGGAGGATTGTGAGTCACTGTGCAACTCATTTTGGAGGAAGATAAGTCACATCTCACCCATTAGAGAGGTGGGCCAGTAACTAGGGCACCTATCACAGAGCAGGGTCATTCACCACATCTAGGGTGCCCATCACAAATTAGGTCCAGTCACAAA
>CAUYQG010135172.1:0-19261 GCA_963574415.1 Tarsius wallacei
CGGGCAGGGGAGGAGGGAGGGGCTGGAGGGGAAGGGGGAGCGGAGGGGGTAGAGAGAGGGGAGGGACCAGGGGGCGCGAAGAGGGGGAGGAGAGGCGGGCCTGGAGCCCCCCGCTGCCGGCGGCCACAGGGCGGCTGGACCAGGAGGTGCGTGTCCGGCCCAGGACGGGAGCCTCAGGCCAGGGAGGGGCAGAGGCTGGGCCTGAGGCCTGGACCCGTCACTGGGCGCGGACCTGGTTCCTGCCCGAAGGATGAAGACTTGTCTTTAAAGATGACAACGTGCAGGAAAGGCCCATCGACCTATCTCTATCTCCCTCTGACTCTGGGCCCACAGCACCCTTCAAGCCCCTTACCGTCCTCTCTCACTGCCCGTGGGCCTAGCCTGGATCCCTACATCCTCTCTGAGGTCTCTCCTCGTTCTTGTGTTACCCGGGACAGGGACCTAGCCAGAAGCAGGCAGTGTTTCTCCTTTATGTGTCTCCCTCTCCAGTGTAACCTGTCCCTGGGCCCATTCAACCATCACCCTCTTGCTTTCTCACCCTCTTCCTTCACTCAAGGAACCCTCTGCCTCTCCAGTCCACCCCTACCTCCTTTGTCCTGGTTTCCTGGCCATGCCTCCCTGTCCCCTCCCTCCCACACACACCCACCATCCTCCCAGCTATCCCAGCACCCTCCTTCCTAATCTTGGGAGGCATCTCGTCTGGCTGAACTGGAGAATTCTGGGATCTAGGCCATACTCCTTAGCAGACATCCCATCCTTGGGAGGAGGAACAGGGGAGAGCCTGAGGAAGAACTGGGGAGAGTAAGGCTGGGGGGAGGGGAAATGATGGGAACAAGGTCAGGCCAGGAGGCCCCTGAGGACAGAGACTGTGGGGAGACTGGGATGGAGGGGAGAGCAAAGGAGCTAGAGCCAGGGCCAAAGGAAAAGGGGGGCCAGTGGGGAGGTATTTGCGGGGGAGGTCCAGCAGCTGTCTTTCCCAAGACAGGGACACATGGGCCTGGTTATTCCTCTTGTCACATGTGGAATGGTGGGAGATGGAAGAGGGCAAAAGACAGAGCAAGCAGAGGAGAACCGGACACAGAGATGGGTGGATGTAGCTGTCCAAGCCACAGCCCCCTGCTTAAGAGCACATTCACCCAGGCTTAACCCAGTGCACAAACACCTCACACACACACTCACAAACCCTTTCCCTCACAGTCCTCTCAAATCCAAGCCATCCAAACCCTCTCCCCTAACAATGACCCCTAACAGGAACATTCTCCAATGCAGGCAGTGCCCAGACTCCCACTTGCACAGGGGGAATGACAAGACAGAACTCCCTAGAAGGTTATAGGAGAAAAAAGCAGGAAAACAAGAGTCCATTGGATTTTGGCAACAGGTGTGGTGTCCAGGGAAAAGAAATTAGGATAGCCAGGAACTGAAAACCCCATGAATCTAAAACAAGACCTCTGTGCCTCTTCCCCAGGGCAAAAAACGTCCTGCCAGATTCTTCCTGAAAAAATCTCTGCTCCTCTCCCATCTCCTCTGCCCACCAGGTTCCAGGTTTCTTATTTCCTAGAAATAGGCGGATTCCCCTATCCAGATCCTCCCTGTGGGGTGTGTGAGTGGAGGAGTGGACCATGGTCCAGGCAGGGACTCCAGGGAAGAGAAGGCGTCACTTCCGGGGGACTTCACCAGTGTCTGGTGGCTCCCTGCTCTGATTGGGCAGAAGTGGCCCAGGCAGGCGTGTGACCCCACTGCCGTGGAGGGGCTGTGCCCCAACGCCACATGTCTCCCTACCCATCTGCTCCCCAGAGTGCTGCCTGCCGTGCACCTGGGTCCTTGAGCCCTTCTCCACCTGGTGAGTGGCAAGCAGAATTTGGGGTTAAGCTAAGGTAGGAAGGACAGTAAAGAGGAATTGGGCTCTCAGCTGGGGGAGGGGCAGGCAAACTGGAACCTAAAGGCACTGACCTTTGTCGAGAAGAGTGTAGCCTTCCCAGAATGGGAGGAGCAGGGGTAGGGGGTGGGGTACTGGTTTCTGAGGGACTTATCACTTAGTGGAATACAGCTCAGTTCTGGCTGACCCTAGGGAAAGGGGACATGAGCCCGGGGAGAAAATAAGAGAGGAGAGGCATTTAGGGATTCGGGAACGCAATACCAAGATGGACATAGCCCCAATCCCCGTTGTTAGCTGGCCATTCCTTGTTAGCTTAAGGTTCTGAGTCCTGGGACTGGGGAAGCCGGGTCAGGCAAGCCAGGGCACAAGGAGAGGGCAATGGGAGGAGGGCGCATGCATGTTGACAGACCCACAGGAAATCCCAATATTGAATCAGGTGCAGGCCTCTTTGCACAACTTGTGAAAGGAGGAGGAAGCCATGTGGGGGGTCCTGTGAAGGAACCGGAAGGGGTCTCCGAGGGGGTGGGAAGGCAGGTGCGGGCTAGGAGATAGATATGTTGGCGGGCGCCTCAGGCAAGCCATGTAAGACGGGCATCACCTTCCTCAGCAGGTGCCCATACGTGGGCAACTCGCCTCAGGAAGGAAGCCCCAGGACTGTTGGCCCATCTCTGCCTCAGATAATGGGGTATATCAGAACTTGGAGTGTAAAGAAAAACTCCAGAAGGCTTTCTGTGTGGGGGTAGCTAGGGAGAGAATGAGAGGTTAACCTTTCTCACACCACCTTTCAATCCCAGCTAGATAGTCGGAGCTAGCTCTGGTCCGCCCAGCTCTCCTGCTCAGCCCCATTCCCCAGTGCTGAACTTACCACTCAACACTTTTACATGTTGGCTAGTTCCTCATCCTGGCCCTATGTCCCATTTTCCACTCTTCTCCAGGTTTAAGCCACAATACTTTCATTCTAGGATTTTCTCTGACCTAACAGCCAAGGTCGCTCAGAATTTGAGGCCAGTTAAGATCTGTGTGTATACATATCATGTCCTGATGCTCTCAGCACGGGGAGGGGCCCCACACCCATGTCAGACTCACTGAGGAACCCCGACAGAAAGGAGATTCCATATGCTGCTATCAGAAGAAAACATGGGAGCAGCTCTAGTCTGGTCGGCATCTCAAGCCCTCCCAGCATCTGTTCCCCACGTCAGGCAGTCTTTTCCTTGAAGCTTGAGGAAATGTTCGCTATGCCTGTCACTTTCAGGATAGATTACAGACCCTCTGCCTCGGCCCACCTTTGCCCCACCCTACTCTGCCCAGAAGCGCAAGAGCCCAAGCCGCCTCCATGGCCCCAGGAAGGACTCAGGGGAGAGGCCCCATACAGGGAGCCACTCCAGCCAGACACCCCAGCCAGAATGGAGCTGACTGGTAAGAATACACTTGAGGGGATGGGGCCAGATCAAAACATGAGAGTGGGGAAAGTGAAAGGAGGGATGCAGCAGGGGTGGGGAACCCAATCTCCCAGAAACGTGGTGTCTGAGCAGCAGATTCCCTGAATGTCGGGTCTGGGTCCTAAAGGGGAATTCCTGGACCACTACCTGACAGTGATTTCTTCTTTATCCACGCCTTTCAACCTCACCCCTCCTCATGTAAGAATTGCTCCTCGTGGCCATGCTTCTTCTAACTGCAAGACTAACTCTGTCCAGCCCGGCTCCTCCTGCCTGTGACCCCCGACTCCTCAATAAACTGCTTCGTGACGCCCATGCCCTTCACAGCAGACTGGTGAGAATTCCCACTGTCCCCTCTAGCCACATAACTGGTAAGATACCCTCACTCCCATCACTTCCTCTCACTCCCTAACCCAATGACTATTCTTCCAACATTGTCACCTCTTACTGATCACTACTCTCTGACAAGGATTCTAATTTGTAATAGATACCTCACTAAAAGCTCTAGTCTGGACATAAGACCCATGGAAGACTTTCCTGGTCATGGGGCCACTATACCCCGCTCTATTTCATCTCCCTTCTCCCCTCCCCCAAATCTTTTTCAATAGAACCAGTGCCCAGACGTTAACCCTTTGTCCACACCTGTCCTGCTGCCTGCTGTGGACTTTAGCTTGGGAGAATGGAAAACCCAGACGGTAAGAAAACCATCCTATGTCCTTGTCTTTATCAGTTTCCTACTGCTTCCCATGGATTCTTCACAATTATTGAGCTCCCTAGAAATATTTCACCTTCAACTTGGTCACTCTAATCCAATCTCCATTCACCTATGATGATATCCAGTGGACAAGTCCAACATGCTAAATAGATTCGACGCTAGAGACCATGAGAAGCTGGAGAGAAGTCTTGTGGCCAAGCCTTTGACCTATTCCCATTCAACCTTCTTAAGTTGCCATGAAGAAGTGAGACTGATCTGTCATCCACAGATGACACAAAAGCCGGGAAGTACCACTAAAATAACAAAGACAGAAGACTCAAGATTCAAATTGCAGAAAGTCTAGGTTAAAAGCAGGGTAAAATTTAGCAGAGATGTGTATAAAATTCTACTGTGTACATTAATTGAGTCAAGTCCTATTCCAGCCTCTAGGCCATGATGCCCTGCTTCTATCAGTTAAGCTTCTTGGCCTAGCACTTCCTATCAAAAAGATCTGAGAAAAACAACAACATCAAAAAAAAACCTGACAGCATTAAATTGACCGCAAACTTTGCATGTAGCATTATTAAAGCAGCTGTTTTATGTATGTACGTTTTAAGTTGGGGTCTCACTCTGTTAACCAGGCTGGAATGTAGCGGCACCAACAGTGTTCACCGCAGCCTCGACCTTCTGGGCTCAGGCAATCCTTCCACCTCAGCCTTCCAAGTAGGTGGGACTACAGGTGTGCTCCACCACGCCTGGCTAACTTTTTGATTATTTTTTAGAGACGAGGTCTCACTATGTTGCCTAGGCTGGTCTCAAATTCCTGGATTCAAGCAATCCTCCTATCTTGGCCTCCCAAAGTGCTGGGATTACAGGTATGGGCCACCATGCCTAACCTAAAGCAGCTATTTTTAAAGCTAGCAATTCTAGGCTACTTTAGATGTCTCACCTTCACATCGTGGAAACGCTCCTATAGAATTCTATTCTGAGTGAACTACACTTAGAAGTACTGGCCTGAGTGCTAGACAGCACCCTCAAGACACATGCTGATGTATTAAGAGGGATCATATGAGACTAACATGTATCCAGAAGGAAACAGCCTGAACAGTAAGAGGTTAGAAAACACGTTTTATGAGGGATGGCTAAAAAAAACAAAAACAAAAATCTACCCTCTGGCCGGGCACAGTGGCTCATACCTGTAATCCCAGCACCTGGAGAGGTGGAGGTGAGAGGATTACCTGAGTCCAGAGGTTCAAGACCAGCCTGGGCAACTTGGTGAGCCCTCATCTCTACAATAAACCAAAAACTATCTGGGTGTGGTGGTACCCACCTGGAGTTTCAGCTACTTGGAAGGATGAGGCAGAACAATCACCTGAGCCCACAGCGCTTTGGGAGGCTGAGGTGAGTGGATTGCCTGAGCCCACGGGTTCGAGACCTGCCTGGGCAACTTGGCGAGACCTCGTCTCTACAATAAATCAAAAATTAGCTGGGCGTGGTAGCACGCGCCTGTAGTTCCAGCTACTTGGAAGGCTGAGGCGGAAGGATCGCCGGAGCCCAGCAGGTCGAGGCTGCAGTGGCCAGGAGCGGCCACTGCACTTCAGTCTGGGTGACAGAGTGAGACTCCAACTCAAAACAAAAAACAAAAAACAAAAACCTGAGCCCAGCAGGTCGAAGCTGCAGTAGCCGTGAGCGTGCCACTGCACTCTAACCTGGGTGACAGAGTGAGACTCCAACTCAAAAAAAACTAAAAATCTACCTCAAGAGCCTTAGAATCCCTTCTTCCCTCATGACTAGGCCAGAAAAGAACGGTAGGTCCTATGTGTCCCTTGTCATTCCAGCTCTGCCATTTATTAATAAAGTCTCTTCTTTTCATTTTTAAGATCATTACAATAGTCTCATATCTACATTTAGTTTACAAATCATATGATCCCAAGATTTTGCGGCAGAAAGTAGATATGCAGCTCTGGAACCAAAAGGTAAAAGCTTTAATAGGGTTTCAGCAATGTAAGAAAAAAAGGAGCTTTTCTGACTGAAACTAAGTGTAAGACCAGCTGAGTTAGCGGACACTGGATTATTGAAGCAGAGGCGGATGACCAATTGTCGGGAGACTGTGAAGGAATTCCTATGCTGGGTGGGACCCTGGTCCTGTCCAATTCTCAGCTCCTATGATTCACTCTGCTGGCTACTCCTATGGGCTCCCCACCCGCTATTAGCATGCCCTTTGAAGCAGTCCACTTCTCTCATGCCTTTCCCAGGAACAGACCAAGACACAGGACATTCTGGGAGCAGTAACCCTTCTGTTGGAGGCAGTGATGGCAGCACGGGGACAACTGGGACACACCTGCCTCTCATCCCTCCTGGGGCAGCTTTCTGGACAGGTCCGTCTTCTCCTTGGGGCCCTGCAGGGCCTTCTTGGAACTCAGGTAAGTCCCCAGTCAAGGGATCTATAGAAATTGTCCTCCTTCTCTGACTCAGTCCCCCTAGAAGACCTAAAGGAAGAAGGGGTCTTCCTGGGATCCTGAGGGTAGAAGAGTTGATCTACTAAGAGTTGATACTACTGAGTACTTCCCCTAGTCATAATGCCTGGGTGCTGGTATCCCGTCTTTCTTATGTAGACAAGGGAGGCCTGATATCTGGCCCTGGTCTCTGGCCTCAGGCCCATCCTCTGCCCTCAGTTTCCTCCACCGGCCAGGACCACAGCTCACAAGGATCCCAATGCCATCTTCCTGAGCTTCCAACAGCTGCTCCGAGGAAAGGTGCGTTTCCTGCTGCTTGTAGGAGGACCCACCCTCTGCGTCAGGCGGGCCCTACCCACCACAGCTGTCCCAAGCAGAACCTCTCTCTTCCTCACACTGAACAAGCTCCCAAACAGGACTTCTGGACTGCTGGAGACAAACTCCACTGTCTCAGCCAGAACTACTGGCTCTGGACTTCTGAACAGACGTCAGGGATTCAAAGCCAAGATTCCTGGTCTGCTGAACCAAACCTCCAGGTCCCCGGACCAAATCCCTGGATACCTGAACAGAACACACGAACCCTTGAATGGAACTCATGGACTGTTTCCTGGACCTTCACCCCGGACCCTAGGAGCCCTGGACATTTCCCCAGGATCATTGGACACAGGCTCCCTGCCAGCCGACCTCCAGTCTTCCCCAACCCATCCTCCCACTGGACAGTACACACTCTTCCCTCCTTCACCTACCTTGCCCACCCCCATGGGCTAGCTCCACCTCCTACTTCCTGACTCATCTACTACCACACCCAACCCCACTAGCCCTCTTCTAAGTGCCACCCACCCTCACTCCCAGAATCTGTCTCAGAAAGGGGAAGGTACTTGGGCACTGCCACCATCAGCGTAGTGTTTCACATATGGGTCCCTTCTCTGGGGAGAGTTCCTGGGAGATAACCGCAGCTAGACCAGATGTCCTGCTTTCACCTGAACCCCAAAGCCCTGGGAAGGGGGATACAAAGGACAGAAAAAGGGATCATTTTTCACTGTACATTGTAAAACATCAGAAGCTATTTTTTTAAAGCTATCAGCGATATTCATCAGAGCAGCTAGTTATCTTTTGTCTGTTTTCTGTACAATTTTACAGCTCACTAATTCTCTATATGCTCTTTTTCAAATGATAATTTTGCAAAGGCTAGGGCTGGCCTGGCCTTTGAACAGAGGGAGAGACTAACCTGTATCAGAAAGCAGAGAAAGGGAGTTTTCTTTGCTTCGAGTGTAAGGCCTTCCAATGCCCCCAGCCCTTACTCCCACTCTCAGTGGGACTCTTTGATCTCCTACTCTTAAGTGACCTTTACTCTTTACTCTTGAGAAGGAAGTAAGTGATCTTTCAGAAAGGCTGTCCCTATGCAACGGACAAAACTGAGCCTGTACACGGAATAAATGAGAGCACCCAAAAGCTAACTAAAAAGCAAGGGAAAGACACTCTTCACAGGGGGCAACAGATCCCCAGCAGCAAGAAACACTAACAGGAAGCCGTGGCCAGCCTCACACCCCAGGTAAGGCTGGGTAGACCGCTCAGTTAAGACAGGACCTGCATGTGACAGCTGAGCAAACAGCCAGAGCTTCAGCAGCTCAGCAGGAGGCTTTACCAGGCACGG
Source organism: Tarsius wallacei (assembly GCA_963574415.1). NCBI lineage: Eukaryota > Metazoa > Chordata > Mammalia > Primates > Tarsiidae > Tarsius > Tarsius wallacei. The sequence continues at coordinate 8,117 of CAUYQG010135172.1, forward strand.
ACTCCTGCCTCCCTCCTGTGGAGGTCAGGGGGAAGTGCAGGAAGTGTCAGGAGTCAGGCTCCTGGAGCCCACACAGCAGGATAAGTACAAGTGCAAGTAGGCTTTCCCCATTCCTGCTACAGCATCTAAAAACCAGCCCTGTGCAACTACAAGCTCTGCTAGGGGATCTCTCCAGAAAAGAAGTCAGACTTATGGAGCATTGTAAGTAAGTGCTGCCTAGGTGCTTAGGAAGGTTTATGTTACACAAAAACAAAAATTCCATTGCAAAAGTAAACCTGCTATCTATCTTCAGAGGTTCCTGTAGAAAAAATAGTGGAAGATTTTTCCTCTCCCACACCCCAGAGGAAAGGAGGAAAGGCTACCACATAGGTAGAGGAGCCAGGAACCCAGAGTTCCAAACACTGCCACAAATACCCAGAGTCACCAAAGGCATTGCAGAACAGTGGAATGAAAGGTGACGTGTCAGTAACCTAGTGTACATTACCTTTTTTTAATGCTCACACAACTCTTTAAGGTAGGTATTATCATCTATTTTACAGATGGGGAAACTGAGGCTCAGGGAAGCCAGGTGAGTTCCCACCCAGCCCGTGAGCAGGAAAAGAAGAAACACCCTAGTCTGACTCACTTGGGGATTCATACTCTCCCCAGTGTGGTGCACTGTCCAATATACCATTCAGTGATTCCATTTGCTGGGAAAAACCTCCAAGTCCTTAGGGAGTAAATACATAAACAAAGAGTTCTGAGTAGAAAACCAAAGCTCTTGATGGAGGTGACCAATTTAGCTATCTCCCAGTGTCCCTCTCTCCCTTCACAGTTACCATGGAGAAAGAATCAACAGATGCACAAAGCTGAAAAATGTTGTCCAAATCTCAAATGGTGTTAGTTTCTGCATGAGGGAGAATTAGTTCATCCACAATACAAATTCCAGAATGCAGTCAAGGGAATGGTTATTTACTGAAATACTGAAGTAGGCTAAATTTAATAATCAAATGAAACACTTTATGGCACATGAAAGAGCCAGCACCAAGGACAAGATACACCAAAGGAACCAGAGAATTATGGGTTCTCTGTACAGTCAGTCAGATGAGACAAGAATGGCAAAACTGCAAATGGAGCCGAAAAGCTCCAGGCATATGGTACTGGCATTCGGCTTACTCTAGCTTGAGGCAAATGTAAATAACTCATGGGCTTCTCTAGCATGAACTAATCTGCCCCTACTAAGAATCTAACCCATTCCCAAATCAGTCTGTCTGGCTGGTCCCATCCCGCCTTCCCTTTAGCACAAAAGACTTTTACAATCAGAACACTCTTATCCCTGTTTAACTTTATACCAGTTCTCCTTCTTCAGTCAGGACAGTCAATGATACTCTACACACTATTAATGGTAATTACATTCTCCCACTCTAATCTAAATGTGTCCTTGTCCAACTACCCAAAAACCTGACCCTGTGGAAAGTTTAGATTCCATAAAAATTCATCCCATCCCCCAGTGCATCTCCTACTCCCCTTGTCCCACCCCTAGAGAGGTAAAAGAAACACCTTTTCCTCCTACCTGCTGAGGCCATTCATTTTCAGCCCATTTCCCTAAAGACTATTTCTAACACCTCGTGTAGACCTGAAAATGATGGGGAAGGAAATACCCCAGGTGTCCCAGCAGGGAGATCAGCTCCCATGGCAAAACCAGATCAAGAGACAACTGCTTAATATACCCAGAGATTCTTTAAGGATTGTTACCCCCAAATTTCCTAAGGGAAGACAGAGCCCCACATACTTTCTCAGAGACCTTAACGCTAGAGTCCTTGTAATCATCACCATTTCCTTAACTTTTTTTTCCCTCCTCTTATAAGTTAGTGACTGTAATCAGACTGCTGTACTGTCCCGGCACTGGCCCTGGATATCCACCTCAAAGGTATTGCTACCCTGTCCACTTCACTGGTCTGTGCAGCAGCTCCCCGTTCAGTGTCATTGGGAAGAACCACCATCACTTACCCTCCCTTCCAAGTCACCACTGGAATGCAGAGCAGAGAGCCAACTCTTCCACCTGCTTCCATAACCAAGTTCTATCTTCCTACTCTCTTCAAAGTCTTGCCCCATGCTCGTGTCTAAAAGCTTCTATCCAAAGTTTCCATAAAAATGATGAACATTTCCAGGCTATGAAGAGTGACTCATTTAAGTCAACGTGAATTGACTTCCTAAGGGACTGAAAGTGTTGGAAGGACACAAGCAGGGCTCCTTGTCAATTCAAAATTCTATGCCAATGAGTGGTATCTTCCGGGCCTGGGGTATCCTTAGGAGCCAAAAGCACAACACTCTCCCAGACAAAAAACTACACTGGAGAACAAATGTTGGGAATAGTCAGACAGGTGACTGAGATAACCTTGAACCCAGATACCAAAAGGCAGGAATAGATCCAGCATTGACACATGATCATCTGGCTGTAGGTCAGAAAAAATATACCATAGACAAATTGGAAAAAATAGTTTTTAACGTAAATGACTTTTTTTAAATGGGGGGAAACAGTCTGAAAAGGTAAGTTTAATTTAAAAATCATATACAAAAAATAACTTCTTATGCATTTTAAGTTTTCCCACTGGGTCTTTCATAGGCAAGTCAGTTTCCCTTTGAGTCCAGGCTGGTTAAAGATGCACTCACATTGGACAGACAGCCAGACCCTCAACAGGTGAACAATAGCAACTGCTACTCAGGCTTGAACAATGTCCATGACCTGAGTGATTAGGCAGCCAGGCTGGCTTCCAGCGAGGTTCAGAAGGCCAGTTTCTTCATCAGCAGATAAACTCTGGAATCCACCTCAAATCCATGCAGGTTGTTGGCATCCCCTTGCAGTCTCATGAGCAGGCCCCCATAGGACACGTAGGCAGAGCTGAAACAGAAGGTCCCAGGCCTGTGAGTCTGGAGCAGCCGCTACTCAGCGGCTCTCCATCCCAGCCGAAGAAAGAGAAGACACACCCTTCTAGTGTCTTATCATTGGGAACTGGAATTCAGACAAAGACGAATGCACAAATATGTGCAAGGCAGTGTTCTTTGTAAGGGCAAAGGTAGAAAACACACACATGCCCAAAATTAGGGGAATTGTCAAATGAATTTATATCCATCTACTGAAATGTTACACAGCTATTAAAACATTTAGGGGGGGAAACAGTCTGAAAAGGTGTTAGGAAGGCTGAATATGGTGGCTCACGCCTGTAATCCCAGCCCTTTGAGAGGCTGAGGCAAGAGGATTGCCTGAGCCCACGGGTTCAAGACCAGCCTGAGCAACTTAGCGAGACCTCATCTCTACAATAAATCAAAAAATTAGTCAGGCATGGTGGTGTGTAGCTGTAATTCCAGCTACTTAGAAGGCTGAGGTGGAAGGATCACCTGAGCCCAGCAGGTTGAGGCTGCAGTGGTCATGAGCATGCCACTGTACTCCAGCCTAGGCAACTGAATAAAACTTCAACTCAAAATAATAATTAGGCTGGGCTCGGTGGCTCAGTCTGTAATCCCAGCGCTTTGGGAGGCAGAGGTGAGTGGATTGCCTGAGCCCGTGGGTTCAAGACCCGCCTGGGCAACTTGGTGAGACCTCATCTCTACAATAAATCAAAAATTAGCCGGGCGTGGTAGCACGTGCCTATAGTTCCAGCTACTTGGAAGGCTGAGGCGGAAGGATTGCCGGAGCCCAGCAGGTTGAGGCTGCGGTGGCCGGGAGCGGCCACTGCACTCCAGTCTGGGTGACAGAGTGAGACTCCAACTCAAAAAATAAATAAATAATAAAATAATAATAATTAAACATTTAGGGAAAGCTTTAAATTGATATGGAAAACATGTTTTACATAACTTTAAGCAAAAAGGCAGAAGAAAGCATTGTAATCAACAACATGGTCTCAAAGAAAAAAGCAGACATTATTCAAAAATATCTATGCAAAAGGTTCCCTCTGGGTATGGAATTATAGGTGACTTTTTTTTTCTTCTTCACATTACTTCTCTGCTTTTCAAATTTCTTGCAAAGATTTTACAAAGAGCACATATTGTTTTAATAAGATTTTAAAGAAAAGAAAAAATAGATGGGCAAGGAAAACAAAGAACTAGGGATTGGGTTACAGTGTAGCAAAACACAGACACACAAGCCTAGCAGTTTAATAACTTAACACTGCATTTAGTTCCCGGGGAAGCAACTCTCCTTTGCACTTTCCACAGCAAGATTACCAGTTTCTCATTTGGTCCTGACAAAGGTCTAAGTCAGCAGCCTACATTTCAGACTGGAAACTGTTTCCAGAATCATTTCTTTCTAGCTCCTCCTAGGTCTGAGGAGCTTTAGGAGAGGGATGCGTAACAGGAAGTAGGAGCATGGTCCAAATTCTCAGAACATGGAGGGAAAACAGGCTTCTCACAAGATTATGGAACTTACAGACGTGTTGCTGCTTCAGTAGAAGTTTCGTCTCCCTCGATCCTGTATACTTTCCCATACATCACATACTCAAATTGGTCAGCCCTGTGGAAAATAGTGGCAAAGTTATTCTTTTTTTTTTTTTGAGTTGGAGTCTCACTCTGTCGCCCAGACTGGAGTGCAGTAGCCACTCCCAGTCACTCCAGCCTCGACCTGCTGGGCTCCAGAGATCCTTCCGCCTCAGCCTTCCAAGTAGCTGGAACTACAGGCGCGTGCTACCACGCCCGGCTAATTTTTGATTTATTGTAGAGATGAGGGCTTGCCAAGTTGCCTAGGCAGGTCTCGAACCCACGGGCTCAGGCAATCCACTCACCTCAGCCTCCCAAAGCGCGGGATTACAGGCTGAGCCACCGAGCCTGGCTGCAAAGTTATTCTTAATAGTAATCAACAATATAAGAGACTCCATTTAAAAATGGCAACTGCTAACTAAACGTTAGCATTACTATGAGACACCTTACAAACATGATGTCATTTAGGCCTCATAGCAACCCCGTGAGCTACACATGACCATCTCTATTTTACTGATGAGGAAACTGAGGCTGAAAGAGGTGAAGGTTACTGAACCAATTAAGAGGCAGAGTTGAGAATTGAACCCAGTGGGGCCCCAAACTCTATCAAACCAACCTCCCTCCCTACACAAAGCCATTTCCTCAGGCTTCAAAAAGCCACAACTCACAACCATGTAGTGACTGCTATTGATAAACATCTGATTATTTGAATTAAGTACAGCAGTTTCCTTAAGGCCACTCAGATTCTGCTGTCATTTATTTCAAGAATTAAATAAGGGTCTTTCTATACCACTCATCTACTTAGTCCTCCAGGCATATTTCAAGTACTCCCTTTGCTCCCTCACCTGGAAGGCCTATCATCAGTGGGGTTGTATTCACCATCATCAAGGGTACCATCTTCATACAAGGTACTAGCTATGACCAACCGGAACTTGTCACCTGAAAATAACAGCAACATCTGAGGGTGAAGAATAGCTGATGGGGCAAGAAGCCTCTTGCTATTGCCTGTGTCCAATACTTACCCAGGTCTACAGGGTAAATCTGAATATTTACATCTAAGATGAGATCCATCTTGAAAGATTCACTCTCACAATGTAGTCGAGACACTGGGGAGAAGCAGGAAAAGAGCGACAGAGGTCACTGCCAGGCCCAGGGCAGAGCCTACAGATTCCAGTTTGGGATTGTATGCAACAGACCACTTAGTCTAACTCAGTCTACATCCACTGGCCTCTTATCTTCGCTCATAAAAGCGCAGGTTTAAGCAAAACCAGACATGGAAGAAGGAAAAGGGGAGAAAAACTATGGTAAGAGAACAGAATACCCAGAGGAGAATCAAAGATCCTCTGGCAGCAAATAATATCCAGGCTCTAGGCCTGCCTGAATGATTCAGAACCTGCCTCTGGGCAAGTTACCCGTTCATCGAAAGATGTCCTTTCTGTGCTAGGCACTGTTCTGAGGGGATTATCAGGATGTATAAGAACTAGTGTCTTGAAAAATATCAGCTTCCAGGCAAACAGACACTGCTCAATGACAGAATAAAGAGGTGCATACCAAGCAGTTAAGTCTAATTCAGAAAGGACTTCCCAAAGAGCTAAAGATTCTAAGGGGAATGCAAGAATATAGGGTCTGAAGTCAGATTACTCGCTGAGCAGCCTTGGGTGGGCTACTTAACCTCTTGAGAGGCATAAATAAGGCAAAGTGTGTGAGGGTTGCACAGAACACCCCTAACACAGAGTAGGTAGCGATTATAAAGATGCCTTTGTCGGCATCACGACAAAAGGCCACCCAGGCAGCGGGTACGGCATGCGTGAAGCCAGGGAGAACTTGGGAGTCTCCGTTTTCTCATCCATAAAATGTTTCCGGAGGGAGGTCCCGACATCAGAACTCGCCAGGAGGGGCAGGCCACGTGAGTTGCGTGGATATGGGGCCCAGGGGCTTGTCTCCTAGGAACTCAGCCTCTTCCTCTCAACCGTCCCTGATACCTTACTTACCTCGGTCAAATTTCTTGCCCTCCGGGTCAATATCTTTCACATCGAAAATATCCTCAAAGAGGATACCCGCCATCGCGAGGGGGCCACGAAAGCAGCAGAAGGACTGGACGCACACCCCCTCGCGAGGAGAAAAGTAGAGAGGAGGAAAGACAGCGCCTGTCGGCCGGCAGCGAAGAGAATGGCGCAAGCGCACAAACAAGCAGAAACGCGACCACTTCCGTCGCCGCCTTCCTCTCGGGGCTTCTTAACTTCCGCCCCGAAAGATTGCTTCCGAGAGTATTTGGCATTGAGGGCGGGTCTCAGATTCAGGCGACTCCGCCCAGGGCGGAGAAACAATAGGTCCAACCTCCTGCGGTGGGGGCGCGTGTTCTGGCGCTCGGCTGGGGCTCTGCTGCGCCCTCTTCGGAGTCCGGGTCCGGAAGACTGGAATGCATGGGGGCCTAACCCAGCCAGGGGCCTTGATCCTTGTCCCAGAGAAGCTGGGTCCTAGCCCTACCCTGCCGGGCCGCACGCCTGCAGAGGGCACAGTCCGCGCCGAGGGCAGATGGAGCAGAACCCCGCCCCCAGAGAGCTGGCCGGGCCGGGCGTTGTGGCCAGCCCCTCCAGCCAGCACCGAGGCTCCCGGGGCCGGCCGGCGCCGGCTCGGCCCTTCTGGACGTCGCCCGAGCCGGGGCCGTCCAGTTTGGGAATTTGCCATGATGTCACGATGGAAAAGAGGAAAGCCTATATTGCCCCCTACTGCACCTTCTCCACCACTGCCCTCTTCCTTCGGTCCCTGCTCTCTTCCCCCACACCGCCCCTTCAGCCTGGCACTAACCCCTTCACCCTGCCCTCCCCTGGGCATTACCCCCTCAGCTTAGTACTGCCCATTTCCCCTCCACTGCCTTCTCCTTCTGGACACTGATCTGCGTGCCCCCTTCATCCTGACACTGTCCTCTCCATTGAATACCAGCTCTTCCCTCACACTGCACCTTCCTTCAGAGTGCTGGCTTCTTTCTCACACTGCCCCCACTTCCTGGGCACCGCCTCTGCCTCCCAAATGATCCTTCATCCTGGTACTGCCTCTCCCGCACACTGTCCGTTTTCTAGGCATTGCCCTCTCCTCGGACGCCGTCTCTAACACTGCCCATCCACCCTGTGCTCACCCTACCTTCTGTTCTATCCTGTCCCAAACCCTATAGAGAACGCAGAGTACGGGCAGGCCTCTCCCCCAAGGCGGAGAGACGTCACGGGCTACTCGGGTTTCTCCTTGGGCCCAGCCAGGGAAAAGCGACCTCTGCTCCCCCCGCCTCCCAGGAGTGGCCTCCCTAGCACCTAGAGCTCCCTTCCCACGGGCCTCACCCTTCCCGTCCCCTCCCCACCTCCATCCTCGCACACCCCGCAGGCCTAGTTGCTCCCGGTGCTCCTCCCTGGGGAAAGGAAAAAGGGGGCAGATGAGAGAGAAGGCCCAGAATCCCCCTTGGAATCCTCCCAGCTTTGCTTCTCACCCCAGACGGGGCAGAGGGGTCTTCCCAGGCCCGTCGGAGTCGCTTGTTCCTCCGGAGGGGCAGAGGGGGGCTGCTCCTGACGGACTGGGACGGAGAAGCCCGACTTAGACGGCTCGGCAGCCCCCAGCCCCTTCTAAGCCCAGGCGTCTCCAGCCCCTCCCGCCCGGGCGCCGGGCGCCGGGAGCCCGGCCCGGCCCCTCCACGTGCCGGCGGACTCGCCCCGCCCTGGCCCAGGCGCCCTGCTCGGGCCTGGCGTCTGCGGGGAGGGGGCGCGGGCTCGCGCGTCCAAGGCGCCCCCTGCCGCCTCTCCCGAGGCCCGACGCGGACCCCATCCGGATGGGCCGGCGGGCGGAGCGGCGGAGAGGGCACCGCCCTCGGCCCGCCCGCCGAGGAGGGGACGCGAGCGGGAGGCTGCGCCAGCGGCGCCCGCCCGGGGCCCGCCGCACTCTGCACTCGGCCGCCCGGGCTGCGGGGGCTGCACGGCTGCCGGCGCGGACTCTGCGGGCGGGGAGCCGAGTCCAGGACGGAGCCGGAGCCGCGGAGGGAGGCGAGGGGGCAGCGCGCGGAGATGGCGGCCGCGGCAGCCGCGGCGGCGGAGGAAGGGATGGAACCGCGGGCGCTGCAGTACGAGCAGACCCTGGTGAGTGGAGCCGAGCCCGGCGGAGTGCGCTGCGGGACCGCCGCGCCGGCTACCCTAGGAGGCGCGAGGACCAGGGGCTTCCCCTAATCCCGTTCCAGCCTTTTGAGCTGGGGAAACTGAGGCTCGGGAGTCTGAGAGGCTGCAGGGCCGAAGGGATGGACAGTTGCATGCTGGCTTCTGGCTGAGACTGAGGGCCTGCAGAGTACAAGGACACCAGGTGCTTGTCCCAGGTGTCCTTCCCTTCACCCCCCTCCACAACACACACGTTTTCTTTGCTCCTCCTCCTCTCAACCTAGGCCTAAGTCTCTGCACCCACTACCCCTCCCCAGGACCATTCACACCACTGAACTTTTCCCACACTCCTATAGCCACCATCCGAGACATTCCCTGTGTGCAGGACGCTGTGCTTGGCGATGTGCTCAGCATAGAATCAAGAGTGTGGAGAGAGATGATCAGACCCAAACCCAGCCCCAGCCCCTGTCCCTGGGGAGTCGCCCCTCAACGTTGGCAGGACCCCTCAGTAGATTCTCTGGAAAAAAGGTGGCTTACCACCCTGGGGGACAGGAGCTTTAAGGAGGATGAGTCAAGCAGGAATGGGTGTGGGAATTGGGACCTTTGTCCATGCTGACTCTGGGCATCCAGCCCCCACCCACCCCAGGGGTGTCCCTTGACCTCATTAGAAGTGAGGGTCTTAGGCTCCTAGCTGACTCATAGCCACCATTGTTAACCAGTGTTTGAGAAGCCATTTGACCCTTCTCGTGTCACTGGGTGGAGAACCGAGCCCTAGGGAAAGGAATGACCGTGGCTCCTTTTTACTAGCTTGGGCTAGAATTTGCCCAGGAGGGTGGCAGGGAGGGAGTCTCCTGGGGAGGAGAGGGCCCGGGGCTGTAACTGAGTCTGGGAGATGCCTAGTTACAGAGAGTGACTGGATGAAATAGATGGGTGGGGGCAGGAGGCCGATAGGGATAGAGCGAGGGGAGGGGAGCAGGCCCTTGGGATGGGGGAAGAGATGTCAGTCCACACAGGCCATGGGTGGGGCAATGGGCAGAAGCCAGGCACCTGGCCTCTGCTGCACCACCACGCTCCATCTCCTTCCTGCCACTCTATCTCTGGAATGAGCTCTCAGGGTCAAGCTCTCTTGGGCACCCTCTGCTCCAGCCTCCCCTTTCTCTATCCCTTTGTCTTTCTCTCACACTCCCCCTCCTACACCGGTAGCTCTTTATTCTCCACTTTCTTTTCTTTTCCTCCCCCCACTTCTCTTCCTGCCCTCCCCATCTTTCTCTTCTCTGTCCCCCTTGCCTCTTTCCTCTTTTCCCCTTTCTCCTCTGTCTGTCCCCTCTCTTCTCTTTGCTTCTCCTTTCTTCACTCTATCTCTCACCCTTTCTCTGTCTCTATCTCTCCCTCCCTCCCCCTCATCCCAGCCCCAACAGGAGCCCTTTGTGTCCCGAAGCTCTGCGGGTGGCAGCCGGAATCTACTCCTCCCCACCCCCCAACACACGCCCAGCTTGGCAGGTCTAGCCATGGCTCAGCCACTCTCCCGTCCCATCACCCCAGCATCCACAGTCCTAGCCAGCCATCCACAGCCTCTGCTGTCCTCCTGCCCAGACAGCCCGCCACTGGGCTCAAGGCAGCTCCCACTGGGGCTGAGGCCACAAGCACTTTCCACCCGGAGAGGCTTTCCACTCCCAGCTGGGCTGGCAGGCTGGTGGGGGAGGCGGTAGAGAATGGGGACAAGGGGATTAGAGTGGGTAGGAGGGGTGCAGCTGAGTTGGTCACAGGCCAGAGGCACAGCAGGAACGTGATAAGGATTGGGGCCGCGCCTGCTCCGGGGCCCAACTCAGCTGCCCCCAGCTTGGAGGTTCTCATTGTCGCCCATGTGCCCTTGACCATCCCTCTTTCTCTGACCTTCCCTCCTCCCACTTTCACACTATGCTGTAGGTTTTCGGTCTTTTTTTCCTCTGAGGCCTTCCCTCGTACTCCTCCTCAGTGCTCCCACCCCAGGCCTGTGAGAAGAGGACTGATTATTCTACCACCCCCAGATCTGTGTCCCTGTACCTTAGCTATCCCCATCACTCTGGCCAGGACAGCCCCCACAGTCTGCAATGTGTGTTGTTTCCACAGCTCAAGCCAGAGTGGGAACTGGGGTCCAGAAGGGTATAAGGCATGGGGGCTGGGAGGAGGGGAGTGGAGGCCCCAGGAGCCCTCCCTCATTCCCACTCAGCCCACTACCACTAATGCCCCATCTCCCCCACTGCTCCAGATGTATGGCCGGTATACTCAGGACCTCGGGGCCTTTGCCAAAGAGGAAGCTGCTCGGATTCGCCTGGGAGGGCCTGAAACCTGGAGGGGTCCTCCTTCCCCTCGGACTCCCCCAGAGCTCTTGGAATATGGACAGAGCCGTTGTGCTCCATGCCGCAGTGAGAACTGGGTTGGGGCAGGGGCCCTGGCTGTGCTGTGCTGAGGGGGACAGAGGCCATTAGCACTGCCGATGGGGGAGGGCATGGTGAGAAACAAGGAGAGGAGCATTTTGGTGCCAACCTCCTCATTCTTCCCTTCCCCGCACCCAGTCTGTTCC
>CAUYQG010135173.1:0-11301 GCA_963574415.1 Tarsius wallacei
TCATTATTTCAGAAAATCTGACTGAATGGCTGGCATGTTAGGACCAAAAGCCAAGTCACACAGGTTCAGCTCTTAAGGGTAGTTTCAGACATTTTACCCTCATTTTCTCTTAAAAACCGGAGGGGATGGGGGGCACACTTCTGAGGAACTCACTGTTTAAGTTTCAGGTTTTCGCTGAGTATTTTCCTTCCCTTTTTCTTTCTACTTTGTGAGCTGCTTCATGTTCACACAAGATGCCCACGTGTGGCGCCACTGAGAATGTCGGGCAAATGCCTGCTTGTGGAATTGTTGTAGAGCGGCATCTTCCGTCCAAGTATACCATGTGTCTCCAGTTTTTATGGGTTCATTATGTACATTTATTTGCATTCCAGACATTTCTATTAACTAATTATAGAATATCAAATTTTTAAAAAATCACATTTGGCAGTCAAGGCAAATTTCTGAAAGAAGATTGTCCTCAGCCATGTCATTCTGTGCTGCTGCAACCTCCGGCTGACGTGTGGGTTATCTGACAATTTGGCTTACTCACTCTGTCTCCCCTGTGTTTCTCCAGGTGCAAATTGGAGAGAACTTCCCTTTACCTCTTTACCTGTTTTTCTATTTTTATATCTTGGCATTCACTTCCCCTAGTTCCCATATCTGATGGAGGAGCGGACACCAGGCCAGCACAGCAAGCTGATGCAATGGGCAGAGCCACCGCTCAACAGGAAAGAAAGAATTCCTTTCCATAACTGTCAGAGGAGGGAAAGGGCAGGGCTCAGTTGGTCCTAACCCATTCCTGTGAAGCTCGCCACACCCTCCTCGCAGGTGGCAAGACCTACTCTGTTCCCATCTGCCACCTCTGTGTTTCCTTCAAAGGCATTTCTGAAGATACTGTGGAGTGTTCATTGACCACTCCATCCCTCTTTGACCTTTTGTTTCCCTAGTTTCTCCACCATGTTTTGTGAGGCTACATTCTCAACGGACACCTACTTGATCACTGTGAAGTTTGTCTCAGTTATAATTTAGCATCTGATTGTCATAAAAGAAAACACAATCTAAACTGGCTTAAGCATAAAGAAGAATTATTGGCTGTCATAACTGGAAGTCCAGAAAAATGGTTTGATCCAGTGGCATAATTGCATCATCAAGGATGTGGCTTATTTCCTTTTCTCTAACAATGGTGTAGTTTCATACTAAGGCTGCTATGCTCGTCTCAACATGACAGACAACAACTCCCAGGTCCACATACTAACACTTCCCAAAGAATCAGTTACTATTTACCCTCAAAGCCCCAGCAAACTCTCTTTCTTGCCTTGCTGGCCCAAACATGTGTCTGGGGACAGGTGGTAAAAATACTCTGATTTTGTTAAGGCCTAAAAATATCTCCTATTTTTGGAGCCAGGGCTGGAGTCAATAACCCAAATGCTATTGGCTTGCCCCTCATGACAAAATGCAGGTAAGAAAGGTTATCTGGATGGGGACCTGAAATGTGGTACAAGAGGAGGTCGGAAAGGAGGATGACCCTGCAATGGAGGCAGAGAAGGCAGGAGAGGCTGGAGGAAATCTGAGACAGAAAAGTTACACAGGAACCAAGGAAAGAGGGAATTCAACAAGGAGCTGATCAACATGTCAAATGCTCCTGAGAGTCACATAAGGTAAGGTCTGAAAAATGCCTACTGGCTTTAATCCCACATAGCCAGGGCTGTTTTGATGGTGTGTTGGGGATGCGAGTCAGACGGAAGCAGGTTGTGGGATGCATGTATAGAGAGAACATGGAAAACGAAAGAAATCCTGAACTGTGAAGGAGAGAAGGAAGGAAAAGGGATGTGGCAGGGAAACAGTGAAGCTGAAGGAACTTTTAAAAGATGGAATGACTTGTTCCTACTTAAAAGACAATAGAAGGGTTCCAGGTGGGAAACATTAAATACACAAAAAAGAGGGATCGTCAGCACACTGAAGTTGCTGCGATGGAGCGCAGATGGAGAAGTTGACTTTAGAGAACAAGTGGACAGCTTTTCCACTATAAAGTAATGAAGGAGGTGATGGCAGATAGATCAGAGAAGTTCCTACAACCCAGCACAGCCCAGCACGTAGCTGTCAGATCTCAGGACCAGACTGCTCTGTCCTAGAGTTTACCAGGCCCTGCTGTGATAGGGAACTTCTCACTGGTCCACTTTCTTTCCAATTCCAGTTCCTACCTATGGACATGTCGCTCATAAACGCCACATTCCTTCTTTACCTCTCCCTCCCTCCCTCCTTCTGCCTTTCCCTTCCTCCATCTCTGTCTCCCTCCCCCACTCCTGTTCTTTGTTTACATCTTTTCCCTTCTCAATTCCTCTTTTCAGTACTGGGACCACTAGTCCCTTTTCTTCCAAGCTCCCCAGCAAAATTCCAAATCTCTCCCAATGGGTAGTATGCAGAAAAATGCAGCACTTCTGCTCCTAACCCCAGTCTTTTAGATGATGCCCAACAAGCCAGACTTGTTCCACCAAAAGGTTCTTCATAAAGGTCCAAGATCATTTTTTTGAATAAATACAATTTTAATTTGTCAACTAATTTTTTTCCATTTTTATTTTAGATTTGGGGCTACATGTGCATGTTCGTTACATGGACGTATTGTGTAGCGGTGGGGATTGAGTTTCTAGCTGCCCATTCCCCAGGTAGTGAACATTGTACCTACCTAATAGGTAGTTTCTTTTTTTTTTTAAGTGAGAAGGCAGGATTTATTGAGAAGACAGAAGCTCCCACAGTGGAAGGGGACTTGAGGGGGTTGCCCAATAGGTAGTTTCTTAATCCTAACCCTCCTCCCCTCCTTCCCCCTTATTGGGGTCCCTAACGTCTATTATTTTCACCAGGATCATTCTTTAAAATCTAAACAGACACGAGGCATGTCTCTCCCTAAGAAGGCAAAACCGTCTCTTCACTTCATTTTATTTTAATAAAATTTATTTTTCCAGTGTACCCAACTTACAAAGTCACTATAATGACAGGACAAAATATCTAAATTTTTGGCAAATTACAATCAGTTTTAAGATAGCATAATAGAATCACTTTGCTGCATAATCTTCTTATAAATTACTCCCAAACAACAAGAAAAATCACCAAGAAAAGCAGAAATCCCATCTTTAATAAAACTAATGGACAGCACAATATAGAAAAGCATAAAGCATATGGGAGTGTGATGATATGTAGAATCTGAGTCACCGTCAGCATGTGCATTCAGGTAAGTAACGGATCTCACACTCCTTTCCTAAGTTAAGGATCCATTTTATTTGCCTCAGAGAAACTAAAGGGCCTATTCAAATGGTTTTTCCAAAATAAGGGTGAGTCTGTCCAGATAAAAGGCAAACTTTCATCTCTTACAAGTTAGAAAATCTCCTTCCTTTTCACTTGTGGTAGCTTTTTATGGCAGCCAGTTTTTGAAATTTCTATTAAAAAAATTCTTAGAGTCTAGTCTCAAAAAACAGGGGCTCTATTTTTTCTAAATACCTTGGCTAATGCCCCCTGTAGAACAAATAGTTCATTTTAACTCATTCTTTGACTTATTTCTTACTATAGGAATGGCAGTCTTGCTGTCATCCACTATGGCATCCACAGACATTCCGATGCTATGTGTTTACCTTTGGGCCTAAGTTAAACAGAACTCAAGAGAAACATAACCTTTAAAACTCCAAGATCCAGCCGGGCTTGGTGGCTCAGCCTGTAATCCCGCGCCTTTGGGAGGCTGAGGTGAATGGATTGCCTGAGCCCGCGGGTTCGAGACCCGCCTGGCCAAGTTGGCGAGACCTCATCTCTACAAAAAATCAAAAATTAGCTGGGTGTGGTATCACGCGCCTGTAGTTCCAGCTACTTGGAAGGGTGAGGCAGAAGGATCGCCGGAGCCCAGCAGGTGGAGGCTGTCCAGTCTGGGCAACAGTGAGACTTCAACACAAAAAAAAAAAAAAAACCCCAAAAACTCCAAGATCCTGTCTGCCTTTTTCCTCAGTAGTGCCCTTGGGCATTTGCTTGTAGCCCAGGCATGGACTTCTGTGGAACTTCTCTTTGAGCCTGCACTCTTGGCACTTGAGGGGATTGCCATGCTGGCTTAGTATATAGGACATTTGGGGATTGCCTTTATTAAGGGAGTTTAATTGGTCTTCCCTGGGGTAGTACAAGTCAGGGCAAGATGTTCTTACTCCTACATAATGAATATTGATACAAGAAGATAAACACTAAATGGTTCCACCCCTCGCCCCACAACCCTGTACTTTCCATAAAGAAGATAAAGCAGATGGCCAGATATTAAGAAAAGGGAGGCTTCGTTTGCTCTGTTCTTACCTTAACAGTAACCAAAGAAGTTGAGGAATAGTTTTCCCTCGCAGGGTGCCCTCCTGCACAATGACTATGTGGGCGACGGTCTTTCTGATCTGTACCAAACCTCTCTGATCACCCTCAGAGGAAGCTCCACATGGGAACATCTGCAGAGTATTTGATAATGAACCGTGCTGTGGTTTGCAGATATGTGGTTGTATCCAAGAAAGAAAATGTAGCCTTTGCTCACTGGGAATCGACTGACCTAATTAGTCTGTTCAGACCTTTCATCATGAGAAAACAATTTATGCTTCTCTCAGCCCCATTTATGGTTAATGGAACAAATGAGAAAGCAGGAGATTGGGGTAAAGAAGCGGGTGGATTGTGCTAGGGTCTAAGCTTCAGTGACCACTTTGAACTAATTAAGGGATAAGCTGATTTTAAACAGAGAAAATTCTAATTAAGAAATATTTTTAAAGATATGTAATGTGACTTTCAAACATGAATAATTCCCATCAATAATGATGGAAAACAGGCAGAGATCACCCAGGCCTGCTCACAAGAACAGAAGAGGCTGTTCCATTCCTGAAGCGCTTGTACAATTTTGTACTCTTTAGAAGGATAAAGCTCCTCTCTCCAAAAACAATAATATAAACATGGACTCTCTTTGTGGTACAGAAGTTAGTGTTTTCATCCCATTAGTCATTCATTCGTTCCATAAACATATTTTGAGAACCATCTAATTGTCAGGCACTGTTCTTGGTAATGAGGATTCAGCACTGAGCAAAAAAGTAAAAAAAAAAAAAAATCCCATCCCTCATGGAGCTTTGGGAAACACAGCCAATAAACATGTAAATAGTGGAAATGTATGCTATGTCAGATGCTGTTGAGTGATATGGAGGAAATAAATTGAAAGGGAGGAGATTAAGGAACAGTGGGAGGGGCAAAGAAAGGTCAAGATGCCAGTTTTAAATAAGAGGGTTGGAGCGGGGCTCGGTGGCTCAGCCTGTAATCCTGCGCCTTTGGGAGGCTGAGGTGAGTGGATTGCCTGAGCTCGCGGGTTCGAGACCCGCCTGGGCAAATTGGCGAGACCTCATCTCTACAATAAATCAAAAAATTAGCCAGGCATGGTAGCACGCGCCTGTAGTTCCAGCTACTTGGAAGGCTGAGGCGGCAGGATCGCCAGAGCCCAGCAGGTTGAGGCTGCGGTGCCCGGGAGCAAACACTGCACTCCAGTCTGGGCGACAGAGTGAGACTCCAACACACACACACACAAAAAAAAAAGTTTAAAGGAATCGGAACTGCAGTATTAACATTATGTTAGGAATTCATGCATAATTAGTATTATTAATTTGAGAAAATTTGGTATCTTAGGAAGATGATCTTAAAAAATCAATTTCAAATGTGTAACTGAATAATAGATTTTGGTGAATGTTTCTAATGCCATATAAAGCACTAGAATACTAAAAATATTCAAGTTTCATCATATTTATAAAGTTAATATGACTTATCTGAGTTACTTAAGTATTTTGGAAGTATTTACTAATCAACACTTTAACTTAAAAGGAAATGGAATATGTTAAATTTATAAACAATGTTTATAATATTTGAAGGTGCTTAGGTTACCACGTTTATTGAGTGGAAACCAATCAGAATTATTTAAATCCTCATCACAAGTGGTTGTAAATATTTGCTAGATTTTTTAATTAGAATAAGAAGCTGAGCATAAAAGTTCAAGGAAGAGTTCAGTTTCAGCATCTGTAACTTTTTTACATTTTTTTATTTTATTTTAAAGATGTGGAGTACAATTCAGGGTTAGGTATACAAACGTTGATTATGCAGGTATCCTTGCTGATGAGGTGTGCCTCCCCCCCAGCAGTTTCCCTCAATGGCCAATCCCCCCCCCCCCACCCCAAGGTTCCCATTACTGCCAATCCCTTTCTTATAGTATTATAATAATTGTTCAAGGTCTACTTATGGTACTCTGTTCTTTGTTCTGTGACAGATCACTGAGTGTGATAAACTCTAAATCCACTCAAGTTGCTGCGAAGTCCATATGTTTGTCCTTCTTTATGGCTGCATAATATACCATTGGGTATATGTACCACATTTTTTTATCCAGTCCAGCTTCAATGGGCAGCATGGTTGGTTCCATGTTTTTGCTAGAGCTGCAACAAACTTTTATGTGCAGGTATCTTTTTTGTAGAATGATCTGAGTTCCTCTGGGTATATTCCCAATTGTTGGGTCATGTGGAAGGTCAATTTCTAGTTCTTTCAGAAATCGTCATACTGTCTTCTAGAGAGGTTTCACTAGTTTGCATTCCCACCAGCGGTGTAGAAGCGTTCCTTTTTCTCCGCATCCTCACCAGCATCTGTTGTTGTTTGTTTTATTAATGATGGCCATTCTTACTGGGGTTAGGTGGTATCTCAATGTGGTTTTGATTTGCATTTCTCTGATGAGTGAGGCTGAGCACTTTTTCATGTGTCTGTTGGCTGCCCGTATATCTTGTTTTGAGAAGACTCTATTCATGTCTTTTGCCCACTTTTTAGTGAGGTTGTTTGTTTTTTTCCTTTCAGCCCGTTTGAGTTCCTTGTAGACCTAGATGCTAGGCCTTTGTCAGATATATAGTTGGCAAATATTTTTTTCCATTCTCAGGGCTATCTCCCTGCTCTCTTGATAGTTTCTTTTGCTTTGCAGAAGCCCGTTAGTTTGATGAGGTTCCACTTGTCTATCTTATTTCTCATGGTATGGGCATTTAGGGTTCTGAATAGGAAATGGTGGTCAGTTCCAATTTCCATAAGGGTGTCTCCTGTGTTTTCGAAGATTCTATAGTGTGCAGTTTTATGTTTAGGTCTTTGATCCATTTAGAGTTCATTTTTTGTACGGTGATAGATAGGGGTCCTGTTTCAATCTTCTGCGTGTGATCAGCCAGTTTTCTCAGCACCATTTACTGAATAGGTTCTCCTCTCGCCAGTGGTTGTTGTTGAAGGATTTATCAAAGATGAGTTGGTTGAGAAATTGAGGCTTTGCTTCTGAAATCTCTATCCTGTTCCATTGGTCTATATGCATGTTTTTGTACCAATACCAGGCTGTTCTGATTACTGTAGCCTTAAAGTAAAGTTTGAAGTCTGGAAGTATGATACCTCCTGCTTTGTTTCTTTTGCTAAGGATTGTTTTGGCTATTTGTGATCATTGTTGTTTCCATATGAATGTCTGTATCATCATTTCCAGGTCTGAGAAGAATGATGTTGGTAATTTAATGGGTATTGCATTGAATCTGTAGATTGCCTTTGGTAGGATGGAATCTTAACAATGTTGATTCTTCCTATCTATCAGCATGGAATACTTTTCCATTTGTTTGTGTCTTCTTGGATTTCTTTGAGCAGTGTTTTGTAGTTCTCATTGTAAATGTCTTCCACTTCTCTAGTTAGGAAGATGCCGAGGCATTTCATCTTTTTGGTAGCTATTGTGAGTGGGATTTTGCTTTTAATTTAGGTCTCTGCCTGCTTGTGGTTGGTGTATAGGAATGTAACTGCCTTTTGCACATTTATTTTGTACCCTGAGACTTTGCCAAAGTCCTTTATCAGTGCAAGCAGGTTTTTGAGATTCGCTTGGACTTTCAACGTTTGGGATCATATCATCAGCAAAGAGGGATAACTTGACTTCTTCTTTACCTATTTGGATGCCCCTGATTTCCTTCTCTTGTCTAATTGCCCTAACTAGGACTTCCAACACAATGTTGAACAAGAGGAGTGAGAGTGGGCAGCCTTCTCTTGTTCCAGTTTTCAGGGGAAATGTTTCCAGTTCCTGTCCATTTAGCAATATGTTAGCTGTGGGTTTATTGTAAATGGCACTTACTATTTTGAGGTACGTTCCTTCTAGATCTAGATATTTGAGGGTTTTTATCAAGAAGGGATGCTGGATTTTATCAAAGGCTTTTTCTGTATCTAATGAGATAATCATGTGGTTCTTGTTTTTATATCTGTTGGTGTATATTTGATTACATTTATGGTCTTGGGAATGTTGAACCAGCCCTCCATCCTGGGGATGAAGCCTACTTGGTCATGGTGGATGATTTTTGAGATGTGTTTTTGGATTGGATTTGCTAGAATCTTGTTGAGGATTTTTGCATCTATGTTCATAAGAGATATTGGCCTGTAGTTCTCTTTTTTTGTTGGATCTTTATCTGGCTTGGGTATCAGTGTGATGTTAGCTTCGTAAAATGATTTGGGGAGAATTCCATCTTTCTAAATTGTCTGTAATACTTTCAATAGGATTGGTGTCACCTCCTCCTTGTAAGTTTTGTAGAATTCTGCTGGAAAGCCATCTGGTCCAGGGCATTTTTTTGGAGGTAGTTTTCGAATGACAGAATCAATTTCTTGGGTTGCTATTGGTCTATTTAGTGTCTCAATGTCTTCCTTTTTAAACCTGGGGACGTTGTTTGATGTCAGAAAGTGCTCCATTTCATTTAGGTTATCAAGTTTGTTCCCATATAGGTGTACATAATAATCTCCGATAATCTTTTGTATTTATTCGGGGTCAGTTGTGATTTGATCTTTTGTATTTCTGATTGTGTTTATTTGGGCTTTTTCTCTCTTTTTCTTGGTCATTCTGGCTAGGGGTACATCAATCTTGTTAATTCTTTCAAAGAACCAGCTTTTTGTTTTGCTGATATTTTCTATGATATTTTTGTCTTCTATGTCCCATATTTGGGCTCTTATTTTGGTGATTTGGAACTGATTTCATGGCATCCCAGAGGTTTTGGTAAGATGTTTCTTCATTTTCATTTGTTTCCAGGAATCTTTTAATTTCTGCTTTGATTTCAGTGTTGACCCAGTAGTTGTTCAGCATCATGTTGTTTAGTGTCTATGTCTTTGTGGGCTTTGGGGAAATGTTACTGGTGTTGACATTTATTTTTATTCCACTGTTGTCTGAGAATGTCCATTGCAAGATTTCAACCTTATACAATTTGTTTGTGCTTGCTTTATGGTAGAGGAGGTGATCATTCTTGGAGTATGTAGATTATATTCTGTGGTTGTTGGGTGGAGTAATCTGTAGGTATCTATTAAGTCCATTTGGTCAAGTGTCAAATTTAGGTCCTGGATCTCTTTATTGATTTTTTTGCCTCATTGATCTATCTAAGGCTATTAGTGGGGTATTCAAGTCCCCTGCCATAATAGTGTTAGAGTCAATATCTTTTTGTAGTTTACTTAGTAGTTGCTTTATAAATGCTGGTGCTCCTGTGTTGGGTACATATATGTTTAGGATGGATATTTCTTGTTAATGGATTGGACCCCTTTTATCATTATGTGGTGTCCTTTTGCTTCTTTTTTAATTTTTGATAGCTTAACGGTTGTTTTTTCTGATATTAAGATTGCAACACCTGCATTCTTTTGTGATCCGTTTGACTGGAAACTTTTTTCCATCCTGCAAATTTGAGTCTGTGTGCTTTTCTTGTAGTGAGATGAGTCTCCTGGATGCAGCAAATAATTAGATCATGATTTCTTATCCAGTTTTCCATTCTGTGTCTTTTCAGTGGTGCATTTCGTCCATTCACATTCATGCTGATTATTGAAATGTGATTATTTCTCCCTGTCATGAGGTTCTTATAAAGTTTTTTCTTTGTTTGTTTTCTTTTATCTTTGGGGTTGATGTATATGTGTTTTCAAGTTTTTTGTTGTGCTGTATTCTCTGTATGCTCTGCTGTTCTCTTGGGAAGTGTGTGGTCATTCTTTTTTTCTTTCTTCTGTGCTTAATACCTTTTTAAGTGTCTCCTGTAGAGCTGGTCTGGAATCTGCATTATCTCTTAGGGATTGGATGTCTGGAAAGGATTTTAATTCTCCATCATTGATGAAGCTGAGCTTGACTGAACAGGAAATTCTTCTTTGAAATTGTTTATTTTTGAGGACTTTGAATATAGGGCTCCAGTCCCTTCTTGCTTGTAGTGTTTCTGCTGATAGGTCTGCTGCTATTCTGATTGGTTTTCTCTGGTAGGTAGTCTGACCTTTCTCTCTTGCTGCCTTTAGGATTTTTTCTTTAGTGCCTACTTTGTGTAGGCAAATTACTATGTGTCTAGGGGTTGGTCTTCTCATTTGATGTCTTGTGAGGGTTCTCTGAATCTCTTGTACTTGACTGGTCACATCTCTTGTGAAATGGGGAAAGTTTTCTTGGATTACCACCTGGAATACTTGCTCCAAGTTGTTCTCCATTTCTCTTTCTTCTTCTGGGATATCAATCAGGCATAGGTTTGGCCTCTTGATATAACCGCACATGTCTTGTAGGCTTTGTTCTTTCTTTCTGAGTCTTCTTTCTATGTTTTTTACAGATTGGTTTAATTCCATGTTCTGGTCTTCAAGTTCTGAGATTCTTTCTTCAGGTAGATTAATTCTGCTTTCCATGCTTGTCATCTTGTTATTTATTTATTGGATGAAATTTTTTATTGCCAAAATCTCTGTTACATGTTTTTTCAGTGTTGCATATTATGTTTCTTGAGTCTTATTTACTCTTTCCATTTCCTAATTCCTGTCACATTCTGAGGCCAGTTGCTGGTGACTTCCATTGTTTGGGCACCAAGGTCTGATTTTTCAGGTGTTTTGTCTTTGGTACACTTGAAATTGCCTGTGGTCTTCCTTTGGTTTTTCCTTATTTATGACATATCTCTTGTTTTTCTCTTTAGTTATGTTATTCAGTGTCAGTGGGAGAGGCTTTCCCTTCTAATATTTGCTCAGTCCTCTATTCTTTCCTAACCCAGGCTCTGGATTTGTTCTATTTTGAAATAGAACAGCAGATGGTAAGTTTTGCTGTCTCTTGTAGTTTTTGAAATTTGACTAAAGTAGGGGATGGGGTGCTATGACTCATAAACTACTTGCAAATTGCAATGTTCACTTATTTTGGTATGTGTTTCCTGAGACCCAACTCCCCACCATCACTCTATATGATGATGCAAAGTAGAAACCAATTGAAAAAACAATTGAACACACACAGATACAGACACGCACACACCCAAAACAAACTGTAATAACAACAAA
>CAUYQG010135175.1:0-36931 GCA_963574415.1 Tarsius wallacei
GGTGGGTATCTATCTGAGGATGGGGAGACACCTCTTATCAACAAGGGTACCTGAACGAAATATTTTTGTATGCCTAACCCCTAACTGTACCCCACAATAACATAATAAAATAAAATAAAATATTAAAAAAAAAAAAAAAAACCGCTTGCTATCTCTCAAGTAGCTGTCCATTACCCTAACAGTGTAGCCCACTGAACACCAGAAGCTGTACAATGAAGCCAGTCACTGCTCCGTGTGATTTATGTCAAACAATGAGAATTCCTGACAAACAACGTTGTATCAGCTCATATTCTGTCCCTCTTTCTGCCTTTAAAGACCTGCTGAACAGAGTTCATACCCAAGGTGAGCTGGGTATTAGTTTTATGGGCAGCTAGCTGTCTTCCCTTTGGCTCAAGTAAACTCTTTAAAATTATATTTTATATCTGAGCTTTTTCTCTTAGGTAAACAAGAAATAGGAAAGTATAACTGTGCCCTAAAGTACTAACGAGTTTGTTGGTTTGTTTGCCAGAAATAAGAAGCATTGATAAAACAGAGGTTTTATTGCCTATCTGAATCTTGCTGGTCGTTAGCAACCCGTGTCCCCTGTTTAATCCTTTACCTGCTCTCCAGAGTTGGAACAGGATGAGACCCAGGTGGTGGACACAGGGCTGCTTTGGGCCTTATTTGCTTTGTCCACCCCTGAGACGTTTTGCTCACAACAGCAATCCAGAATGCCCTTTCTTTACTGTGTTCAGCAAAAAGTAAAGCTTGTATTAGATGATTATTTAATATTCGCTTATAATACATACTTAGAAGTGCTATTCTTGGACCATTAGAAAGAAAATTTAAGCCAATTCTGAAATTGTTCTCAACATAAATTTTTAAAAACCCCAAATTTACCTCCACAAAGCCCTAATTATGATACATTTTAATAAGTCCTGAGATCATTTTCCTTTAAGTTACAAAAGCAATCCCTATTGTATAGAATATGTTTTAAAGAAAATATGTTAAATAATTAATAATGTAAATTTTAAAGATTCAGATGCTAGTCTTTAACCATAGCTGCTGTATGAATTCTAAAAGACTAAAACCTAGAATAACACTTCAAAAAGAGTATATAGGGAGATATAAAATAGAAACAAAAACTTTTCCATCATTTTATTCTGATAAACTTATTATTTGCAAATTTTAGAAGTGAAAAGATATATTGTTCAGTAAAGTCCAGAATTGTATCTTATTTATTGCTCTCTTTTATTCAATTATCCCACTGACTTCAAAAAAGAAAATAAGGATAGTAACCCCTTTACATAAAATTTCTTCCTAAGAAACTTCCTGCCTAAGGCAGGCATGGAGAACTTTGTTTCTCATTCACTACTAAAGAAGCGATTAGTGTCATTTTGTATTAGAGGTCTTGCATTTAGCTTCTCATCTGCATACAGTAAAGTAACCTGGCATTGATTTGAGTTATTATTTGTCTCCTTTCAATGCAAGGTATATTAAATGGTATGTAAATAAACATGTCAAGCAAAACCTATTTATTGTCACAGGAAAGTCATTTGGTAGACAACTTGTCAGAGACTGGAAAATTAACATCTTTCTCAAACACTTTTTCTTCCTAACAGGTTGATACATTTAAGACAAATATATAACATAGCCTGGTAAAATGGTGACTCCTGTATCTGAGGCTTAATAGAAAGTAAGAAAATGAATTTCCAATTGTGTTATAGCTTTGACATAAAGTGATGCTGTCTTTTAACTTTAATTGAGTTTTAATCATTTCATGAAGTATATTTATGCCTGTATGTCCATTACTATAAATTTAGAATTGATCAAGCTTGCCAAAACCACAGAAAAAAATAAAGATATCTGAAAGACTCCCACCTTTATTTTTCATTTCGCTGAATGTCCAGCCTTCCTGCCCTGATCTAAGAAGGCAGCAGAAATGGAGGACTTGTCTCAGATGAGGGCTGCAAGACCTTTCCCTCCTGGACGGCGACTTTTGCCCTCGCCCAACAATTAAGTGCAGTCGGAGTGAGGAAAGACACCAACAATAAACACAGAAAGGAATGAGGGATAATGTAAAAGCATCCAGATTTTTTTTGTCATTCCAACAGTTTGAAAAAAATATGGCTTAAAATAACCTAAATATAAAAACCCAAGACAAGCAAACACAAACTTCATTCAACAATCAGTTGCACAGTACTCATGTTATGCAGACAGCTGCATCAGTCGCAAAAGCCCAATGGTAAAGCTTACGATACTTGTTCTGAGATTTGTTTATTATTATCATTACTATTAGAAGAAGTAATCACAGAAATGGTCATGAATTGGGGATAGGCCATCAACACCAATTTCTAGAGTCCAGATTTACGTCCACAGACAAAAAAGTCCAACTTAGCAAGAGTAAACCTAACTTCCTATCAGAGAACATTCTTTTTTCTTGACTCAAAAGCATCAAGGTAATCAGCTACTCAAGAACTTCAGTGATTTTCCTTCTTCTAAAAAATTAAATATAACATCCTTAACGTGTTTGGAGCTGACCCCAAGTCACCTTGGCTTTTCACTTTATTTTGTCTTTTGATAGTGGAGATAATCAGATAGACATGGTTGAGAGCTACAGTTTCCCTCCCCTGTCTATCAGTACCAGATGGAACAAAATCACATCTCAGACTTAATTCTCCATCGCCCATATACCCTTAAAACAAGCAACATGTCACACACAGTATCATGCAACCTGTTTTCATTTGATCAGCAACATCTCCATGTTTTGTTCCCTTGTGACCCTCCAACACCGACCTTGCTTATGAGATCCACATGAGTCAAGTGGAACACTATTCCAGTGGTAGAGTTAGGCCACCTTTCTCAGGGAATCAGGTGACGGAAAAGGCAGAAAAGAATGGAGGCCTAGACCAAGACTTGCTCACGGGAGCATGGGCTGCTGGGTTTCCCAACTTCTCATGCCTTGTCTGTGCAAGGATGGGGTGTTTTGTGTTTCATCAAGCCAATCCACAGATCTCTGAGACCCATTTGGCCAACGAAAACATATGTATAGCTTTCCTATGTTACATAAAAATAAATGAGCAGCACTGGTCAAAAACAGATCATGAAATCATTTGCAATAGCTCTCTTTTGAGGATGAAGCCCCCTTTCGTCTCTTAAATGCCAAATAGCCGCCACTGGATTGTGTTTTCCAGATTATTTCCTGGTATCTCAAATAGTACCTCATGCCTTTGAGAGGTAGGCCAAAACTAGCATCATTCTATAACACACTGTCTGAGCTAAAGTTTTGCTTTGTTTTGTTTCTAATGAAAGAAACTGTGCCACACGCAAAGCCCTCCATGGCATGGTCCTCTCTTAGCCTGCTGTTCCTTAACATGGTCCCACCTGCTCCCATGGAATAAATCCCTGAACGTGAGCATCTCCTGCGGGCACCACTTGTTCTCCCCATCTCTAGTTAAAAATTGTAATTCATTTACCAAATCTCATTTTTGAAGCAAATTTCCTTAATGCCTTTATCTACTACACATTTAATAACATTTATGAACGCACATACATATAATAGCAAACACTATACATTTGGTAAAAAAAAAATCATTAATTCCCATATTACTATACATTTATTAAACACAGAGTCTGTGCTAACGGGACTGAGTGTTGCATCTGTCCCCAGCATGCAGGCACCCAGCAACATACAGCAAGACAGGAAGACAGCAAGAGGTGTTTGCCAGTGGGAAGACCTGCTGCTGACACTGCCAGGGAAGGCAGACATGCTGTGGATGCCGCCAGGGAAGGGATCGCCAAGTGAGCCTGGTAGACTCTCTACGACTTTTCTAACAGTGCTTGGGGTGATATTAAAGAATGGAAGCTGTTATCCTTAAAAAGGCAAAGGTGGAGACATGTGAGAGAGCAAACCTGACCTTACAAGAACACACAGCTACTCCAACTCAAAAAAAAAAAAAGAACACACAGCCTATATGTGCTACTGTAAGGAATTTGAATTGTGCATTGTGGGAGGTGAGAGCTACTGAAGCTGGAGGTGTAGGGAGTGATTTCAAAGAACTGTTTTGGGAAGATCACTCTTACTGATGCATGGAGGGTGGACTGCAGAGGGCAGGGCTGGATAGAGTGTAGTGAGGACTACTGATGGTTCAAACATGGAAGGAGGATGCCAGAGGGAGGCAATGGCAGGGTGGACAGAGGACAACATTGGGGACGAATGAGAGGAGTACCTAAAAAGCACGAACAGAGAACTTACAGATACACATGGGATGTAGAAAGAGCTACTGGTTGGGACAACTGCAGGGCCCACAATGATAGAAGTTGTCTGGGCCCACAATGAGAGAAGCAGACCAGAAAAAGAAGCTCAGTGACCAGAAGAAAATGCACCGATCTCAGTGTTAGAAATGCTGAGTCTGAAGAACACATGCGATGTCTAAAAGGTAGGCTTATAAATAATTCTAGAGTTCATGAGAAAAATATTGGATGAAGCTATACATCTGAGGCCATCATTACAAAGTCGTAGGTGAGGGGATTCCAAGACGGCGATGGAGGTGGCCGGAGTGCCTGAGTCTCCACATAAGTGAACGGATGAAGAGACCGGAATTCACCCCAGAGTGTCGGCAAGAGTTGTGCGAGTGTCTGATTGCGTGGAGACGTGGAAAGGAGAGGACCGGGACCTCCGGCATAGGCAGCGGCCCTGCACAGCTGCTGGGACCTCAGTATTTGGTGTGCTGGCAACCCTCTGGAAGAACCCAGCCCTAGGTCACAGCAAAATGGTGGTGAATTTTAAAGTGACCCAGCACCCTTTTTTTCAGTGATCTGCAAGATGTGTGAATCAGGTGGGCAACTTTCTGAGCAACATGGATGGAGAGACCTGGACATAAGCAGATTAGCTGTGGGCAGTTCCCGGACATCCCCCAACTCCATGGGGTAAACAGGGAGTTGGATTTGAAGCAGATGTGGTCTGCACTGCAACCTAAGAACCCAGTCTCTGCTCACAGCGGATGAGTAAGGGTGAATTTTAAAGTGAGTCTACACCCCTTCCCCAGTGATTTGTGACTCATCTACTCAGGTGGGCAATGTTAGGATCAGCACACATGGAGAAGGCTAAACATGGGCAGATCAGCTGGGGACACCTTCCAGCCTCTCCATACCTGCAAGAGGTAAACAGGGGGACAGATTTAAAAGTTGGAAGCTCCTCCCTTCTGAAACCCCTCCCCTCTGCTGCCAGTTAAGAGAAGCAGTGCTTGGGTCACTCCTACAAGAAACCTGAAGTCTTGAAACCACTGAAAGAGGATGCTCAAGAACTACATGTGTTTGTTGTTGCTGTTGTCTTTTGGGGTCTTTTTTGTTTTGTTTTGATATTTTGTGTCTGCATGACTCTACCTATTTTTTTTTTATATAGCTTGTTGGGAGTGGGCATTTCGTTCTGTTATCCTCCCCCCCTTCTTCTTTCTGTTCAACAAGGCTATATATGAGTGTGAAAATTTTCTCATATTATTGATTTTAGTTTCTTTGGGGTTTTTGTTCATTTGTTTATGTCTTGTTTGTTTTTCTTCTTCTTTATTTGTTTTTGTTTTGTTACTGTTTTGGTTTAGTTTTTGCTCCCTCGTTCTTTTATCTCTCTTCCTCTCTCTCTTTGCTTGTCTCCCTGCTTGCTGGTTAGTATCTTTTTCCTTCTCTCCTTTGTTTTCTCCACTGTCATCCCCTCCACATTCTCTCTTATTAACTCCTTTCCCTTCCTTCATGCTATTTTGTACCCAGGGGAGACATATATGCTCCCATTGTATGGACATACTCTAAGGTGGTGAGAAGTGCAGCCCTTGGGCCCACACACCAATAAGCCAACTTTGTGATCATCAGACAGCTTTTGAATCTTAGCAGCCCCTAGCACAACTCATTCAAATCTCAAACGTGCAAGGGAGTAACATAGCTGCCCTGCTCCACCCCAGCTCCAAAAATTGAACTAATCCAGAGGCTTTATTCAAGGGAGAATAGTGGGTTGAGCAAGAAGAAATGAATACTACTCCCTTTTTCACTGAGCAATGGCAGTAAAGAAAAAAGAAAAACCTGCCACAAATGAAGAAAATCCAAAGAAGAACCACAGGCACCACACAAAGTCCAAAGAGGATAGTTTATGAGTATGCAGACTTTGGAACTCAAACAATGAAGAACACCCAAATTGACTGGTCCCAGACCACAAATGCAGAGATCAAGGAATGAATGGAAAAGATGAACAGGAACCAAGAACAAGCAAGATTAAAACGTGAAATATCTAATGGCTGAGATGCAAACTATAAAGAATACAGTAAATGAAATAAATAATAAGTTGACAAGCATGGAAAGAAAAATTAACCAGGCAGAAGAGAGACTCTCAGAACTTGAAGCCCAACATCTGGAACTAACTCAATCTGTTAAAAACATAGAAAGGAAACTTTAAAAGACAGAACAAAGACTTCAGGAGATGTGCTACTATATTAAGAGACTGAACCTAAGACTTACAGGCATCCCTGAAGCAGATAAGGAGAGTGAGAGCAGCCTGGAATAAACATTCCAAGAGGTCATCCAAGAAAACTTCCCACATCTCATCAGAGATACAACAATCTTAACACAAGAGATACAGAGAACCCATGTAAGTCATCAAATAAGAAGATCAACTCCTAGACACACAGTAATTCGCATACACAAAGTAGGTATAAAAGAAAAACATCCTAAAGCAGCAATACAGAAAGGTCAGATTTCCTACCGGGGAAGACCAATCAGTTTATCAGCAATTCCAACCAAGAATTTCCTACCCTGCTAAGCTAAGCTTCATCCATGATCCATCATTCCCATACATTCAATTCCTAAGAATGTATGCTGCCGCCAGACCAACTCTACAAGTGATGCTTAAGAAGCTATTAAGCACAGAAGAAAGAAAAAAAGAACAACCACATTCCTTCAAAGAATGCAAGAAAACAAAACAAAAAAAACCCAATAAAGCATGCATCACTACTGCAAGATTGAAGGCACACACATAAATCAACCCAAAAATCAAAAGAAAATCAACAAACAAGTAAACAAACAGCAACAAAGTATAAGAGTCTTATGACAGGGATAAACTCTCACATCTCAATAAACAGCCTGAATGTAAATTAACTAAATGCTCCACTGAAAAGGCATAGAATGGAAAACTGGATAAAGTAACATGATGCAACAATATACTATTTTCAGGAGATGAATCTCACCAGAAGGGAACTCACAGACTCAAAGTTAGAAGATGGAAAATACATTTTCAGGCAAACAGAACACAAAAGAAAACAGGAATCACAATCTTAATATCAGGCAAAATATCTATTAAGCTATCAAAAATTTAAACAGATAGAGAAGGACACTACTAAATGATAAAAGGTTCATTTCATCAACAAGAAATATCCATCCTAAGCATATATGCACCAAACACAGGAGCACCAGCTTTTATAAAGCAGCTCCTACATCTTAAAAAAGATATTGACTTTAACACTATTATAGCTGGGGACTTTAATATCCCATGATCTACCCTAGAAAGATCATCAAGGCAAAAAATCAACGAGGAGATCTGGAATCTCAACTTGATGCTTGACCAAATGGACCTAAGAGATACCTACAGAACCTTCCACCCAACAATCACAGATTATACATTCTACTCATCACCTCATAAAATGTACCCCAAGATTGACCACATCCTTGGCCTTAAACCATTTAGAAACAAAATTTATAATATCAGAATACTGTCATGCACCTTCTCAGACCACAGTGTAATAAAAATAAACATCAACACCAACAAGGTTCTCCCAAAATCCACAAAGACATGGACACTAAACAGTATGATGCTGAACAACTCCTGGATCAATGTGGAAATAAAAGAAGAAATTTAAATATTCCTGAAAACAAATAAAAATGAAGAAACACCTTACCAAAGTCCCTGGGATGCAATGAAATCAATACTAAGAGGGGAATTCATATCTCTATGAACACATATGAAAAAAAAGTTAAGACAATAAGTTAACAGTCTAACAAGTCACCTAAGGAAGCTGGAAAAACAAGACCACCAAAACCCTAACTTCAGCAGAAGAATCCAGATTACTAAAACAAAAGTTCAAATACAGGACACAGAAGACAAAAATATCATAGAAAATCAACAAAACAAAAAGAAGTTTCTTTAAAAGGATAAACAAGACTGAAGAACCCTTAGCAAGACTGACCAAGAAAAAGCCCAAGTAAACACAATTCAAAATGAAAAAGATGAAGTCAAACTGACTCCAAAGAAAAACAAAAGATTATCAGAGATTACAATGAACACTTGTACCGAAACAAACTTGAAAACCTAAGTGAAAGGGAGGACTTTCTGACAGCATACAATCTCCCAAGTTTGAAACAAGACAAAATTGAGATCGTAAATAGACCAATAACAACCCAAGATATTGAAATTATCATAAGAAAACTACCCACAAAAAAAAATCCTAACCAGATGGTTTTTCAGCAGAATTCTACAAAACTTACAAAGATACCAATCCTATTGAAAGTATTCCAGGCAACTGAGAAAGACAGAACTATCCCCAAGTCATTTTAAGAAAACAACAGGCCAGTATCCTTAATGGACATAGATGCAAAAATTCTCAACAAGATTCTAGCAAACCGGATCCAACAATACATCTCAAAAATCATCCACCATGACCAAGTAGGCTTCATCCCCAGGATGCAGAGCTGGTTCAATATCCACAAGACCATAAGCATAATTAAATACATCAAGAGATGTAAAAACAAGAATCATATATTATATCATTAGATGCAGAAAAAGCTTTTGATAAAATCCAGCATCCTTTCTTAATAAAAACCTTTGAACACCTAGGCATAGATGGAACATACCTCAAAATAGTAAGAGCCATCTGTGATAAAACCATAGCCAACATACTGCTAAATGGACAGAAATTGGAAGCATTTCCCCGCAAAACCAGAAAAAGACAAGGCTGCCTACTTTCTCCTCTTCTGTTCAACATTGTATTGGAAGTCCTAGGTAGAAAAATTTGACAAGAGAAGGAAATCAAGGATATCCAAATAGGAAAAGTGGAAGTTAAGTTATCTCACTTTGTGAACAATGTGATCCTATACCTTGAAAGTCCAAGAGAATCTGCCAAAAACCTCCTTGCACTGATAAAGGACTTTGGCAAAGTCTCAGGGTATAAAATAAATGTGCAAAAGACAGTCACATTTCTATACACCAACAATAAACAGACAGAAACTCAAATAAAAGCACAATCTCATTCACAATAGCCACAAAAAAATGAAATAACTTGGTGTCTTCCTAACCAAAGAAGTTAAAGACCTTTATTTACAATGAAAACGTCAAACCCATGCTCAAAGAAATCCAAGAAGACACAAACAAATGGAAAAATATTCCATGCTCATGCATTGGAAGAATTAGCATTGTTAAGATATCCATCCTGCCAAAGGCAATCTACAGATTCAAATCAATAGCTATTAAATTACCATCGTCATTCTTCTCAGCCCTGGAAATGACAATGCATCAATTCATAAGGAATCTTAAAAGACCTCAAATAGTCAAAACAATCCTTAGCAAAAGAACAAAGTGGGTATCACACTTCCAGACTTCAAATTCCACTATAAAGCTACAATAATCAAAACAGTCTGGTACTGGTACCAGAGCAGACATATAGACCAATGGAACAGGACAGAGTTCCAGAAGCAAAACCTCGATTCCTCAGCCAACTCATCTTCAACAAAACCTCCACCAACAACCAATGGGGAGAAGAGAACTTATTCAGCAAATGGTGCTGGGAAAACTGGCTGACTACATGCAGAAGACTGAAACAAGATCCCTACCTATCACCATACATAAAAATCAACTCTAAATGGATCAAAGACCTAAATGTAAAACCACAAACTATAAGAATTCTAGAAGAAAATGTAGGAAACACCCTTATGGAAATTGTAATAGGCAAACAGTTACTGATCAACTCTCCAAAAGTGAATGCCATAAAAGATAAGATAGACAAGTGGGACCTCATCAAACTGAAAAGCTTCTGCAAAGCCAAAGAAGCCATCAAGAACGTGGGGAGACAGCCCACAGAATGGGAAAAAATATTTACCATCTACATATGTGACAAAAACCTAACATCTAGGTTCTACAAGAAAATCAATTGTGCTGTAAAGAAAAAAAAACTCTATTAAAAAATAGATAAAATATATGAATAGACACTTCTCAGAAGAAGACATATGAGTAGCTAACAAATACATGAAAAAATGCTCAGCCTCACTAATCATCAAAGAAATGCAAATTAAAACCACACTGAGATACCACTTAACTCCTGTCTGGATGGCCATCATCAATAACTCAAAAAACAAAAGATGCCAGAGAGAATGCAGGGAAAAGGGAACATTTTTACATTGTTGGTGGGAATGTTACAACCTTTGTGGAAGACAGTGTGGTGATTTCTAAAAAACCTGAAAATTGACCTTCCATACAACCCAGCAATCCCCCTTCGGGAATATAACCAGAGGAACTCAAATCATTCTATAATAAAGATACCTGCACACGCATGTGTATTGCATCATTATTCAAAGTAGCAAAAACATGAAACCAACTGTGCTGTCCATCTAAAGTGGACTGGATAAAGAAAATGTGACACATTTACATGATGGAATATTATGCAGCCATAAAAATAAACAAAATTATGAACTTTGCAGCAACCTGGATGGAATTAGAGTCTATGATTCTCAGTGATTTATTACATAAACAAAGATCAGAGTACCACATGCTCTCACTCATAAGTGGGCCTTGAACATTAATCATAACTCCATAAGAAAGGGATTGGTAGTAGTGGGATTCTGCCAAGGGAGAACATCAGTAGCATCAATAACCCTAACCCTAACCCTAACGTGTATGATGGCCATGTATGTACCTAACCCTCATTTGTGCCCCACGTTTTTAAAATAAAATAATTTTTAAAAACCAAAAAATAAAGTAGTAGAAAGAATAGTCATCAACAAGTTTACCTGAGTTAGAAAGTCTTGTCTCCGCCAGGCTCAGTGGCTCAGTCGGTAATCCCGCGCTTTGAGAGTCTGTGAGTGAGTGGATTGCCTGAGCCCGCAGGTTCGAGACCCGCCCGGGCAACTTGACGAGACCTCATTTCTACAATAAGTCAAAAAATCAGCCGGGCGTGGTAGTACGTGCCTGTAGTTCCGGCCACTCGAAAGGCTGAGGCAGAAGGCTCGCCAGAGCCCAGTAGGTCGAGGTTGCGGTGGCCTGGAGCGGCCACTGCACTCCAGTCTGGGAGATGGGGTGAGACTCCAACTAAAAAAAAAAAAAAGAAAGAAAGTCTTGTCTTCAATATAAATTCTGATACAGGCATCAAGGCTACACTAGGAAGTGATAAATAAGCTGACTCTGGAGGGAAAAGTAGACCCTGCTGTTCAAAGGAGAAAAAGCAGGGGATAAACGTGCTAAGCCAAGAACCTGTGTGTCTATAGGAGGAGAGGTATACAAATACTGGAACAGGTTGTCAGGGCCTTAAAGGACAAATCAAAGAATTGAGACTTGGTTGGGAATATGGCTCCTAGCCAGTCAGATTATGTGAGTTCTGTTGTGAGTGAGTTGGTGTATGGAAAATTTTGTGTGTGTACTGGTGAGTGAATGGTTGTGTGAGTGGCTGAATGCGTAAGGGCTAGGAAGCTAGCGGCCAGGGATCTCCTGGTGCAGCAGCTGGGGCCGCAGCTGCTCACCTCGGATCCTAGTTATTCCCGGGAAGCAAAAGTCAAGCACTGCACCACTTTTTTTTAAATCAACAAAATCCTTCCTGGGAAGAACATATTGGGGGAGATCAAGTGGGGTTTCATGAGCAAGTGGCCAGGGCCCTGCAGGTGAAGTAGCTGGTGCTGTAGCTGATCTGCTTGGTCCCTAGCACTTCCCAGGTCACAGAAACCGAGTGCCATTTGTTTTCCTGTGAAGAAGCAGTGGGGAGAGACAGCCAGCTCCAGGCTCTGCCTCACCACTGCAGCTCCTAGTTGGACATTGGCAACAAGGGCTGCGGAGGGAGCCCAGAGGCAGTGTCTCACCACAGGAGACAAAAGAGGCACACTGCTACCATCTTTAAAATGAGGTAGGAAAGTACTCTGACTTGCTCACCATGGAGCGACAGACCTGATCTCTGTGACTGGTGGATCAACTACTCAGGGGTTGATAGTGACCCAGAGGGAACATTCTGAAAACACAAACTTTGGGGGGAGACAGGTGCTGAGTCTCAGGCATTTCATCCTGTACCCTCATCCAGCTTTGGGACAAAAGGTATGGCCGGAAAACGATGAGGGAGACCTCCAGAGATCAGTGGTGAGTCTGGGGCTGACCCAACCCCCTCCTCTCCAGCAATCCTCTGAACATCAGACCCACACAACTCAGGCTTGACTGAGAGGAATAAACCCCAGGGCAGCCTGGATGTCAGTCACAACAGGAGAACTCCATTCCAGGATAGGCCTGGCTGGAGCACCCTCCATGACTACATACCTGGGGAAGTGACAATCCCAGACCTCCCCACCAGAGGGGATCTCCCTGACCATACAAGAGTGGGAGGGGAGAACTACAGCCCCATCCACCGCTACTGTCCCTCCTCCAGACACTGGGGATAGAGTGAAGGAGGTGGAAGCTCGGCAGGAGGTAGAAGAGCAGATGAGAGGCACAACTACAGAACCTGCCACAAGAGGGCAAGGGAATCTTTTTTTTTTAATTTTTAATTTATTTTTTTAAATTTTTTGCCTGTTTGTTGGTTCATCTATTTTTAAAATATTTGTCCTTTGTACATGAATGTGTGAGGGTTTGAACTGCATCGCCCATAATTTTTTTTCTTTTTCTCTTTTACTTTTCTTCCTCTTTCTTCTTTGTTTTTTTGTTTTCAGTTTATCTGTGTGTGTGAATGATTGAGTGTTCAACTTTCAATTTTTGTTGTTGTTGGTTTGTTTTTGTTCTTTGGTTCTTCTCTTTTTTATTTTTAATTTTTTAATTGAAGGTGTGTGTGAATATATGTGTGTGGGTTCAATCTGAATCCTTTTGTTGTGTTGTTGTTGTTGTTGTTGTTGTTGTTTCGGTCTCTCTCTTTTTCGTCCCCATTCATTTTGTGCTAGGCATGTGTGTGTGTTTAGTTTTCCTGTCTTTTTGTTGTTGTTGTTGCTGTTTGTTTTGTTTCACTTTGCTGTTATTCCAGTTTGTTTTGGGGTGTGTGTGTATGTGTGTGTTCAATAGTTTTTTGCTTTGGTTTTTACTTTCATTGTCCTGTGTGTTTTTTTCTTTTTTTAAAAAATTATTGTCCTTCTTATTACATTCTATTTTTCTCCATTCTCCTCATTGCTATCACTGTGTCTTGGACTCAGGGGATACAAACATACCCATTACATCATCATATAGAGTGGCGTGGGGAGTGGGTCTCAGGATATACATAGCACAATCAGTGAACATTGTGATTTGCAAGTAATTTCTCAATCCTAGCTCCTCATTCCCTACCTTATTCTACTTTCAAAAATATAAGAGTCAGCAAAGTTTCCCACCCACAGTCCTGTTTAAAAACAGAACAAATCCAGAGCCTGGATCAGGGAAGAATAGAGGACTGAGCAAACATCAGAAGGAAAAGCCTCTCTCAGTGAACACTGAATAACAGAACTAAAGAGAAAAACAAGAGATCAGTCACAAATGAGGAAAAACCAGTGAAAAACCACAGGTAATTTCAAGTATAACAAAAAGAAAACTCCTGAAAAATCAGACTTTGGAGACCAAACAATGGAAATCACCAATGACTGGCCCCAGAATACGACAGAGATTAGGGAATGGATTGGAAGAGTAAATAAGACTCAAGAAAGACAAGATGCAACACTGAAAGAACTTGTAACAGAGATTTTTGACAATAAAACAATTTCATCCAGGAAATAAATAACAAGATGACAAGCAAGGAAAGCAGAATTAATCTAGCAGAAGAAAGATTCTCAGTGCTTGAAGCCCAGAACATGGAATTAACTCAACCTGTTTAAAACATAGAAAGAAAACTCAGAAGGAAAGAACAAAGCCTACATAAGATGTACGATTATATCAAGAGGCCAAACCTACACTTGATTAGTATCCAAGAAGAAGAAAGGGAAATAGAGAACACCTTGCAGCATATATTCCAGGAGGTAATCCAAGAAAATTTTCCCCATCTCACCAGAGATGAGACCAACCAAACACAAGAGATACAGAGAACACCCATAAGACATCATATAAGAAGACCAACCACTAGACACATAGTAATTTGTCTACACAAAGGAAGCACAAAAGGAAAAATTCTAAAGGCAGCAAGAGAGAAAGGTCAGATTGCCTACTGGGAAAAACCAATCAGAATAACAACAGATCTATTGGCAGAAATGTTATAAGCAAGAAGGGACTAGAGTCCAATATTCAAAGTCCTCAAAGATAAACAATTTCAACCAAAAATTTCCTACCCAGCCAAGCTCAGTTTTATCAGTGATGGAGAATTAAAATCCTTTTCTGACATCCAATCCCTATGTTATTATGCAGCTTCCAGACCAGCTCTACAGGTATAAAGCACAGAAGAGAGACTAAAAAGAATGACCACACAATTCCCAAAAGAATAACAGAGCGCAGAATCAACAGAGAATACGTCACAGCAACAAACTTGAAAACACACACACAGGACCCCAAAAGCGTCTACTCCAAGCATGCCTACCACATCCGGGAAAAAAATAATAATAATAAAACACACACATACATCAATCCCAAAGCCAAAAAAAAAAAAAAAGCAAAGAAGAAAAAACTTTATAAGAACCTCATGACAGGAATAAACAATCAAATTTCACTAATCAGCCAGAATGTAAATGAACTAAATGCACCACTAAAAAGACACAGTATGACAAACTGGAGGATAAACCATGACCCAATTATTTGTTGCATCCAGGAAACTCATCTCACCACAAGGAATCCATACAGATTCAAAGTTAAAGGATGGAGAACAAGTTTCCAGGCAAATGGATCACAAAAGAGGGCAGGAGTTGTGATCTTAATATCAGACAAAACATCCTTTAAGCTATCAAAAATTTAAAAAGATACAAAAGGACACTACATAATGATAAAAGGTTTAATCCATCAACAAGAAATATCCATGCTAATCATAAATGCACCCAACACAAGGGCACCAGTATTTATAAAGCAACTACAAAGTGAAAGAAAAAATATATTGACACTAACACTATCATAGCAGAGGACTTGAATACCCCACTAACTGCCCTAGATTGATAATCAAGGCAAAAAATCAACAGGAAGAACCAGAACCTAAACTTGATACTTGACCAAATGGACTTAATAGATACCTACAGATTATTCCTCCCAACAACCCCTGAATATACATTCTACTCATCACCACATGGCACATACTCCAAGGTTAATCACATCCTTGGCCATAAATCAAGCATAAACAAGTTGCATAAGGTTGAAATATTACCATGCACCTTCTCAGACCATAGTGGAATAAAATAAATCTCAAAGCCAACAAAATTTCCCCAAAGTCCAAAAAGACATCGACACTAAACAGCATGATGCTGAACAACTACTTGATCAACACTGAAATCAAAGCAGAAACTTAAAGATTCCTGGAAGCAAATGAAAATGAATAAACATGTTACTAAAAATCTCTGGGATGCCATGAAAGCTGTTTTAAGAGGGAAAATTATATTTCTATGATCACACATCAAGAAAATAGAAAGATCACAAGCTGAGAGCCAAACAAATTAACTAAAGGTGCTAGAAAGAAAAGATCACCAAAACCTCAACTTTAGCAGAAGAATCCAAATCACCAAAACAAGAGCCCAAATGCAGGACATAAAAGACAAACATATTGCAGAAAACAGCAACAAAACAAAAAGCTGGCTCGTTGAAAGAATTAACAAGATTGGTGGACCCCTAGCCAGAATGACCATGA
Organism: Tarsius wallacei; assembly: GCA_963574415.1. NCBI lineage: Eukaryota > Metazoa > Chordata > Mammalia > Primates > Tarsiidae > Tarsius > Tarsius wallacei. Next base: position 15,969 of record CAUYQG010135175.1, read on the forward strand.
ATAAGAGAGAAAAAGTCCAAATAAACACAATCAGAAACACAAAAGATAAATCACAACTGACCATGAAGAAATACAAAAGATTATCAGAGATTATTATGCACATCTCCATGGAAACAGACTTGATAACATAAATGAAATGGAGGACTTTCTGACATCAAACAATCTCCCCCAGAGGAAACAAGAAGACATTGAGACACTAAATAGGCCAATAACAACCCAGGAAATTGACCTTGTCATATGAAAACTACCTAAAAAAATAAATTAAAAAAAAAAAGTCCTGGACTGGATGGCTTTCCAGCAGAATTCTACAAACATACAAAAAGAAGCTGATACCAATCCTACTGAATGTATTCCAGGCAATTGAGAAAGATGGAATTCTCCCCAAATCATTTTACAAAGCTAACATTACACTGATATCCAAACTGGGCAAAGATCCAACAAAGAAAGAGAACTACAGGCCAATATCCCTTACGAACATAGATATAAAAATTCTCAACAAGATTCTAGCAAATTGGATCCAAAAACACATCTCAAATATCATCCACCATGACCAAGTAGGTTTCATCCCTAGGATGCAGGGCTGGTTCAACATTTGCAAGACCATAAAAGTCATTAAATACATCAACAGATGTAAAAGCAAGAACCACATGATTATCTCATTAGATGCAGAAAAAGCTTTTGATAAAATCCAGCATCTCTTCTTGATAAAAACCCTTAAACACCTAGGTATAGAAGGAACATACTTCAAAATAATAACTGCCATCTATGATAAACCCACAGCCTACATATTGCTAAACGGACAGAAACTGGAAACAGTTCCCCTGGACACTGGAACAAGACTGCCATATTCTCACCCCTCTTGTTCAACATTGTGTTGGAAGTCTTAGCAAGGGCAATTAGACAAGAGAAGAAAATCAGCGGTTTCCAAATAGGAAAAGAGGAAGCAAATTTATCCCTCTTTGCTGATGATATGATCCTATACCTTGAAAATTCAAAAGAATCTGTCAAAAATCTGCTTACACTGATAAAGGACTTTGGCAAAGTCTCAGGGTACAAAATAAATGTGCAAAAGACAGTTGCATTTTTAGACACCCACAACAAGCAGGCAGAGATCCAAATAAAAAGCACAATCCCGTTCTTAATAGCCATTAAAAAGTGAAATACCTTGGCATCTTCCTAACCAGAGAAGTGAAAGACCTTTATGATGAGAACTACAAAACATTGCTGAAAGGAATCCAAGAAGACACAAACAAATAGAAAAATATTCCATGCTCATGGATAGGAAGAATCAACATTGTTAAGATGTCCATCCTACCAAAGGAAATCTACAGATTCAATGCAATACCCATTAAATTACCAATATCCTTCTTGTCAGATCTGGAAATGACAAAACAGAAATTCATATGGAAACATAAATGACCATGAATAGCCAAAACAATCCTTAGCAAAAGAATAAAAACAGGAGGTATCACACTTCCAGACTTCAAACTTTTCAATAAGGCTACAATAATCATAACAGCCTGGTATTGGTACCAGCACAGACATATAGACCAATGGGGCAGGATAGAGATTCCTGAAGCAGAGCCTCAATTTCTCAACCACTCATCTTTGACAAAGCCTCCAACAATAATCATGGGAAGAGGAGAACCTATTGAGTAACTGGTGCTGGGAAAACTTGCTGATCACATGCAGAAGAGTGAAACAGGACCCCTACCTAGCACCATACGAAAAAATTAACTCTAGATGGACCAAAGACCTAAATGTAAAACCTCAAACTGCAAGAACCTTAGAAAATGCAGGAGACACCCTTATGGAAATTGGAATTGCAACCAATTCCTGATCAAACTCCAAGTGCCCATGCCATAAGAGAGAAGGTAGCCATGTGGGACCACATCAAACTGAAATCTTCTGCAAAGTTAAAATCAAACCAAAAATATCCTGCAAAGCATCATCAAGAGATCAGAGAGACAGCTTGCAGAATGGGAAAAAATATTTTCCAATTGTATAGCTGACAAAGGCCTAACAGCTAGGATTTACAAGGAACTCAAACACACCGAAAGGAAAAAAACAAACAGCCCCATTAAAAAGCGGGCAAATGACATGATTAGACACTTCTTAAAAGAAGATATACAGGCAGTCAACAGACACATTAAAGAGTGCACAGCCTCACTCATCATCAGAGAAATGCAAATCAAAACCACACTGAGTTACAACCTAACCCCAGGAAGAATGGCCATCATTAATAAAACAAACAACAACAGATGCTGGGGAGGATGCTGAGAAAAGGGAACACTTTTATACTGCTGGTGGGAAGGCAAATTAATGAAACCTCTTTGGAAGATGGTGTGGAATTTTCTGGAAGAACTAGAAATTGACCTTCCATATGACCCAGCAATTCCCCTATTGGGGATATACCCAGAGGAACTCAAATCATTCTACAAAAAAGATACCTGCACATGCATGTTTGATGCAGCTCTGTTCACAATAGTAAAAACATGGAACCAACCATGTTGCCCATCAAAGCTGGACTGGATTTTTAAAATGTGGTACATATACACAAGAGAATATTATGTAGCCATAAAGAAGGACAAACATGTGGACTTTGCAGCAACTTGGATGGATTTAGAGTCTATCATACTCAGTGATCTATCACAGAAACAAAGAACACAGTACCATATGTTCTCACTCATGAGGGTCCTTGAACAACTGTCATAATAATACTATTATAAGTGGATAGGCAGTAATGGGAAACTCCCAGGGAAGAGGGGATGGGTTTGGCAGTTGATGGAGGCTGCCAGGGGAGGGAGGGGGCACACCTAATCAACAAGGGTAACTGCATAATGAACATTTGCATACCTAACCCTGAATTGTACCCCACATCTTTAAAATTAAAAAATAAAGAAGTTCCTGTCTTCAGTTCCTGAAAGTGGAGTCATGTAATGGGCAGGAGGACAAAAATGAATCTACTGAGGACACATAGGAGGAAGTAGGAAGAGATGAGAAGTGAACCAAGAAATCCAAGGAGATGAGAAACAAGAGAGAAACTAAAAAGTGGCCACGTTGTCATCCTTTTTAAGGCATTAAGATAGGAAAAAGAAGAAAAACAAAAACACTCACTGAATTTGTCCCTAGAAACTCAGAGGTGACCATGATAGAAACAGCTTCCGTAAAGGCATGAGACAGAACATAGGTGGAACATCTGGCTCAGTGCCACCCTCGTTCTCTCTGTTGTCAAGTAACTTTGCTCTTCTCCAAGCTCCACTATTATGTCATAATGACTTATCTTGGTGCTATGGAATAAACTGTGCCTCCCCAAAAGTTGTATGTTGAAACCCTGACCCTCAGAGTTAATGAATTTTGAAATTGGGCCTTTAGGATATAATAAGTTTAAATGAGGTCACAAAGGGTGGTGCCCTGATCTTACAGAACTGATGTCCTTAATAGAAGAGGAAGAGGGGCAGGGAAACACAGAAGCGTCATGTGAGGGCACAGCAAGAGGGCGGTCACCTACAGGGCAAGAGAAGAAGGTTCAGAATGCCACTTCTCTTGCCAGAACCTTCTTCTTTGGACTTACCAACCTCCAGAACTGTGAGAAATAGATTTATTTAAATCTATAGTCTATAGTGTTTTGTTATGGCAGCCTGAGTTAATGCACTTGATTCTTACTACTGCACCCAGAACTTGTAAAAAACTTCTTGCCTTACTTTGATCTTGTACGTGACATTCACAAAGTTAAACCTATACAAAAGTCCAAATGCTAAGTTCATCTCTAAAAAGTATTTTTGTCTACATAAAACCCATAAATAATATTTTCTAGGAAAAAAATTAATAAAAGCTCCACATCCATGATAGAGCTGCGCTTATATTTTGCATTTCTATAGGGAGAAGAGGAGTCTGTGAAAGCCTAATATACTAGAAGTGATTGTGATCCCAGGTGTTTCTTGTTTTTGAGAACAAGATATTTTAAATTCTTCCAGTGTAGGTTTCATAACCTCTGGGATACACAGCTTCTAAAAAGCCAGAAGCTCTGCAGGAGGACATAGCAATGGCTCTATGGACAATTTTGGCCAAGAAAAGAAACAAAGGTGCCTACCCAATCACAGTTGACTGTCTTTGACTCACCGTTGGACTTTGGCTCCTAGGAGCATACCAAAACAAACAAACAAACAAAAAGCCCTCTGAATTGTAATGCGCTAACTATCCTCTGGCATCCAGGTAACTTAACATTCAAGACCAGGATACATCAACCATATATAGTTTTTAGTGATCCCCCCAGAGCCACCTTGAGCCTTCCTAATATTATCCACACTGTGCTTGCTGCTCTTGTGATTTTATGCCTTGCGCCAAAATGAGAATATGCCATTCTGGACCTGGAGTAGATAAATAATTAATTCCATCTCAGCCAGAAACTACTCCTGCTGACTTCAGTTGACAAAAAACAACTATTACCCTGACTCCAATGCTGAGTGCACAGCCTGGAAGAAGCCCTGGAGTGTCATGACATTTGCAACATACATGAATGATGAGCTCCTTTTAATACAGTTTCTTAGCTCCTGTTTTCCCCAGTGATGTCCTAGTAAACAGGAGCAGCCTGAGGAAATCTTCCACTCTCTTTCTCTACTTTTTTTCTTCCTTATTATATTATAGCATGATTCATCCTGTTAGTGTTATATGTTCTTTACTATTCTTGAAATAGAAGACCTGTTTTAAATTTATTAAATGCTCAAAATTGGCAGAAATTTAGAACCCCTTCTTTAAAACCAATTTATATCACAGATATATAAGTATATCTACTTTGCCCTAGAAAGTCCACTGCATTCATAAAACTGGTAAAACAAGCAAGTCAGTGCAAAAGGCCTAGTCCAAGCAGACAAATGGGAATTTCTCTTTAAAAATTCCAAATACCAGGCACTAGGTCATTCATTTACAATTGTTTCTTCCCATTTCATACTAAACATGGTAATGTTTACTAAAAATATAACCAAAACTGAATCTTTTGATTAAGATGAACTGTCCCCCCATCCATAGATTAGTCTACATCTACATAGATCAAGAACATACAGAAATATCTGTACTTACATTTTTTCATTTTTGAGGCCTACTTTTTTCAAAGCAAGGATTATGAATAAACAAAAGACAAAAAAATCAGGACAACTGATTCAAGTAATCAAAAGTTTAAATAATGCTCATATAATGAATGAAATTCATGTAACATTCACCCAATTACAGTCATTGGTGACATCTTTGAAGCCCAAACTCTCTGTTCCTTCTTCGCAGAGATCTGTAAAAAGGAGTTGAATGTCAGGGCCATGGGTTCAGCAACCTTAGTTTCACCAATAGCTGCCCCATTGAAGTCTCACCACATCTTCAAACGTGCTCAGATGTGGAACAAGTTCTTATAAAGTTTGGGACCTACTGATACCATCCCTCATCATCCCTTCACCAGCATCTGGGAAAATCTCAACACTTCTGCACATTCAGACTCTCTTATATCTCCCTTCTACATAAATTATTTCTTCACTATCCTTACTCTTTTACTCCCCCCAAAAAGAAAAAAATCATAAAGAGCTACGGTCTTTCTAAAATTTTGATTTTGAGGGGCAAAGATTCCTGAGGCTCTTCGTGCTTTATTTGCAAAATGGGAATTAGAAGATACTTTCACCCCTGGGTTGTCGTGAGGATTAGATAAATTAATATCTACAAAGTACTCAGCAGAGCCTATGACACTACATATTTGTAACACAAACCAAAATGAATATGTTAGAAACATTAATGGTTTAATATGTTATATGACCCTGAGCCTATCAATTGTAATTAAAAAGAGTCACATAGTGAACTAAATGATAATCTACCCTAGGTAAATACAAAATAAATTTTACAAATGTATCCTTTACTCTTACACAATTACCTTAGAATAATTCTACACAGATTTATTTGATGGTTTGATTGAAATAAAATGTACATGTATATATGTTAATAGTGATTGAACCAGGTTTCTTTCTGAAACATCACTTTTTCCTATTGTGAAACAGTTACACATCATACCATGTGTCACTTAAAAAAATCTCTAGATATTGTTAAAATTTATTTGTTGTATTAAAAATATGTATATCGCTCAAACACAGGCATTATTAATTTGTAAAACAAACTGGCTTAATAGAGCTGCAAGTCTTTGGATTAAATGAATGTGGCTGCTGAGTTTAAGAAATATACCCATATTAAAAAGAACGTAGCTGAAAGAGCTGAGCCTTCCATCAGATTGCAGTGGTTTACCATACACTAAAAAGGGCATGAGATCAACATTAAAAATCCAGTTTCATTAATCACCATCTCATGGAATTGATTTTCTGTCCTTAGAAATAAGGAAATTTTGTAACTGAGCCACCAGAGGACAACAAAACTTGACTCCAAACACTTTTTCTAAAAAAGAAAAGTAAAAAGAATACAGAAAGTACTTGGTCCAAACGGAAAGGACAATGTACAAATTAGAGCACCATTTCACGTAATTTTATAATCTTTTGTTTTCCTCTTTTATTGTTCATCACCTATTATAGGATTGCTTTAATTTTCTGAAAATCTTTACACTTAACTCATACATTATGTTTCTAAATATTCAGTGGCATGACAACCACTTACAGCAGAAGACACAACATCCAATGTCACATATAGAAGCAAATGCCAAAATGACCGACAATACTGAACTTCAAAGGTGTGAAATTGGAAAAAAATATTTAAAAATCAAACTTAAAAACACATCATGTCAAGTTTAGACATATCTATTACAGAGGGTAACTCTCTGAAGTTTCATTTCTACAAACATAAGTCCAATATTTCTCAACTGTATTGAAAGTTTAAAAAATAGGAGGTAGCATATACTTAGCAAACAGTCTATTTTTTAAAGACATTTGTTACCATGTTGCTGGAAGGAAAGTTTGTGAAGTATAATTTTGGCGGTAAAGTGCTTTTGTGTTTTTAGAGATAGTGTGGATTCCCCAGTTTGTAGTCTGGGCAATTGAATGGTCTTCGACCCTCAGAAGAGCTTCACAATCATTTTGTCGAACTTTCTACATCTAATTTATTAGCATTTTAATTAAACGAAGACTGATTTGTACCTTCTATGGACTAGGCACTGTACTAGGTAACATTACGAATACAACGAGAGGCATACTAAATATAGTCCCTGACCTTTGAACACTAACTCAATAGAAAGCAATAGAGAGGATCAGACAAAGAAGTAAGAACAATGATAAGCGTTGTGTTATATGTTGCATGCGTTAAGAGACAGATTGTGGCTGTGATTACAGCCAGAAGTCCCCCTCAAATATCCTGCAAGATCTTTACTACCTGCCACTTAGCAATATGATGTAACCTGGCCTGGGGATTACCAGGTGTCTATGACAAAGGACTTTTAAAAACTCCTTGCTGTCCTAGAGACAAGACCAACTCAGAACAGATGCAAATTTCATGAGGCTAATAACAATAAGGAATATCTTAAATTTCCTTTATGAAGGAAGCACCTAGTCACTGATCAGACTGAATATAAGAAAAAGAGTAGAATTCCTAAGCTTTGAGGCCAGTTTTGGGGTAGAGGCCGCCTGGTCAGGTGGCCATTTGATCCTGACTACATCTGGCCCGTGCCACCAGCTGTCTCCCACCATCAGTCCTGTAATACCACTGCCCGGATACATTGCCTGAACACCAGATGGTGGCCAACATTCATCTTTGACATGACTCAGACCACAGGGGAAAAGTCTTCCCTGGGAAAGCTGGTTAACTGGGACCAACCAAGACCCTTGGACTAGACACTATATATAATTTTATAATAGGAGAAAATGTAATACACAAATAGCCCTTAGGAGTTGGCTAGCCGGAGACAATACCATAGAGAATAGTTTATGTAGGTGAATAGTTTATGATAAAGATGGTGAGCAGTTAAGCAATGGAGAAAGCACTTATATACATTTTGCAGTATTCGGGGACATGGAACTTTGGAAATAGGGAAGTAGAACATTACCTAAAGGACAACACTGAATTTTGGAAAACATCATATTACTTAGATTGTGTGAGAGCTGTGTTAATGACAGAATATGAGAGAGATAAACCGAGGGGGGAAAAAATGAGATACTCTGACAAAGAGCATGAATAAAAACCCAGACATCCTAGTTTTTCTACAATCACCTGAATTTTCTGATTTCCTAATGTCTGTTTCACTGAAACTGTTTCTTATTCCAATTTATTCCAATTTCAGGAGTCCATTTTTGTTTTGCATTTTAACTCATCAGGAAGCTGTCCTTAGTAATTTGTCATGTGGGTTGCAGAATGTCTCCACAGTTTTTACCTAGTTAATTGAACTGTGAACGGCTCTCACTATAGCACAGACTCTAACTGTGACAATTGCACCAGATCTTGGGGAAAATACTGACTCTAAATTAAATAGCTAATCTCTTATTTAATCACATTGTAGGTATAAACGCAAATATATTTTGAGTCAAGTGTATGTTCTCAAATTACTGAGTGGCAGGAAAAAGAGAAAAGAAGGAAAATAATATGTGGATATTTTCCAGATTTCTTTTCTAACAAATGAAGTCAGAGGGAAAAAAGTTCTTTGAAAATTAGTTTTCGTGATACTTCTAGTTTCTTAACAAGGATATTGGTTTTGAAAGCTAAAAGGAGTTTCTAAGAAGTTTCCAAACCTAAAATTTAAAGCTCTTTTCCCTTATGATTGCAATTTTAAAACAGCATTCTATGTGAGTGTTCATCATCTGGTGATCTGCAATGATAGGGTTTTGAGCCAGCTTCTTGACAATATCAATAAGCACACTTTCTGTCAACCACACTTCCCACTCTTCTGGCCTTTCTGACATAAACACCACTTTGTTAAATCCAGTCTCAGCTGTTCTCTGAGAATGCCAAACTCAAACCACGTTGATGTGCACTCGTGCAACCCTACCCCCGGGGGAGTCAGGCCTGGCACTGGACGTATCCTACTGTGGTTCAAGGGCGCCACCAGCAGTGGAGGGTCAGGGATGCAGAGCAGGGGGATGCTTCTTCTGCAGGTATTAGGCTTTCAGAAAGAGATATCTTCTTCTTACAATTACAGTTTACCCATTTGGTGTTTGTTGATATCTTGCAAGGTTATAAAAGCATGTTTACTGGGTATAAATCTAGAACAAGTATATTTTACAAGAAAGAAAGGGAAGAAAGAAAGGAAGGAAGAAAAGGAAGGAAAGAAAAAATAGAAATAAAGAAAGAAAAGAAGGAATAAGAGAGGGAAGAAAAACAAAACCCATCCTACCCTCATAGAAGCTCTTGTGTTCAAATGTTATTCATTTTTTTTCTTTAAATAATACCCTTAAGAGATGTACAGTTTTAAAGTCCTTGAGTAATTTGCATTTTTGTGGTTAAACAACCCAGTGTGAACTGTTTAAATAAACCATGAGGGCTTCATAACTGAGACTCAAATGTCTGGGTTGTGCCTGATCCTTACACAAGCTTTTAGCTGTGGTTTGTGGGTTCTTGTAAACCCAACCTCATGAAAACAGCCCGTGTTTACAGCTCACTTGTGATTCTTAGGGCAGAAGGCATTGACCCGGCTTGCTGCAGATGTAAACACTCTTTTGGTTCTTAGTCTCTTCCATATATTCATTTTATGTATATGCGTATAAAGGCATTCATATACCTAGTGCTCTGGAAGCTGTCTGTGGAGTCACAAGCCCAATGACATGAGTCGAAGTCTCTCAGGAAACGCTCCTGGCCTGAAAACATCTGCTGAGTGAGCACCAACACAGCCTCCTTTCTCTCCACCCTCCTCTGCACTCACCATCTCCCACGTCCCTGCCCCTTTCTGTCTTCAACACCTCTGCACCTCCTGTTTCAAACTACTGCAGCCTGGCTTCTTCCCACCCACCAGGTCCCAGCTCACACATCAGCACTACAAGAATCTGTCTTTGTTCAAACGACAGAAATTAGGGTACCTATTCATTTCATTCAAACAACTCACCGCAAGCATCTAGCATTCTATTTATTCCCTTCTAATTGTTTCCTTGTATATTGCATATCTCTTGCTATAAAACATAAGCTTCACCAATGCAGCCATCTTAATTATTTTATTTCCATTTCATTTCTATCATATAGTAACATGTTTGCAGGAGAATTGTGCACAATAAACATGTTTGGATAAATGTCCCTACTGCAATCAAACTGAACAAAACGCAGAGGCTCTTTTGATAGGTCTAAACAGATGTAAATATCTTGATTATATCATTCTAGCCCCATTCTGCTGAGAGGCGACTAATGGCCTATAAAGAAAGAAAAGAGGTAATTACTGAAGTTGATGTTATTAGTTTGGTGAATAATATACTCTGGAAAAATGTCCAAACTTCCCCTGGATTTCTCCATTATTGAAGAACAGATGAAAGACAAATGCCGATGTTTTTCTAACAAATAGGTGATCTTAGCACAACTGGAGAAAGTTTGAAGTTACTCAGTATTTGGCTAAGTGACTGCTGGTCTGCACAAATAACAATCCCATAGATCTTGATGCACTGGTCTTTTTAAACAGGGGCCAAAGAAAACTGGAATGACTGAAGCTTTCATTCTTATTACTCTGGACACACAGTATATTCCGAATATGTAGAAGGTTACATTGTTATCCTCCAAAAATACATATTTCTGGAATATTGTGTTTTATCAGTCTTCTTGTATGTCAATTTTGGATGCTTTATAAGTTCCAGAAGTGCCAAGATTTTTTCACTTGAGCAATAACAAATGAGTTTCAGTTATGACTATTTATGAAAGCTGTTTAACTACACCCATGAGAGGCACCTTGGGAAGGAAAGCACTGCAAGTGTAAGACAGGAACAATTTCTCAAGGAAGAATGGGAATGAGGCATTGTTTGCTAGAAAAAGAGTAAAAAAGGAACAGCTGGTGAGAAACAAAACACAAATTACAAACAGAAACAGAAACATATATGTTCCCTCCTCCCTAGGGACATCAATAGTCTTCCAACTGATAATAAAATTACAGAAGGATAAATACTGACTTTGTGATACTAAGCGATAAAAATTTGTTTATTTTATTTTACTTTATTTTTTGAGTCAGGATCTCATGTTGACACTCAGGCTGGAGTACACTGGCACAATCATGGCTGACCACAACCTCAACCTCCTGGGCACAAGTGATCCTCCAATCTCAGCCGCCCAAATAGCTGGAACTACAGGTGAGTACCACCATGTCTGGCTAATTGTTTTGATTTTTTGTGGAGATGAAGTCTCACTACATTGTCAAATGTGGCTTTGAACTCCTGGGCTCAAGCAGTTCTGCCTCTTCAGACTTCCAGAGTGTTGGGATTACAGACCTGGCTGAAGTTTTAGTATTTTAAGTTTATAAATTAAAAATCAGATAAACTTGTGTTGACATTCCCATGTTTGTTTTGAAATTTTACTGAAATGTTAAATCCAAAACTGTAGGAACAGATTGATGATAAAATAGTTAGAAGTAACATGTGAATGATAGCCAAAGCAGAGATTTTAGGAGATATAAGGAGATACCAGAAGATACCAGAGGCCATGCCATCAGAAGACTTTCTTTCATCTCCATAGATTCCCAAGGAGACTAGGACACGTGCAGTGACACCCTGGGAAAGGCACACTTACCAAGTCCATTTATGTCCATTAAATGGATGCTGAGCTACAAGAATTAACCAGATTAATATGATGTTAGAAGAAAGATAAATACTGTTTTTCATACAGTCTAGGAATTTGAGAAGGCAAATATTCCAAACCAGAAATATTCTGTAAACCAATCGCTAGGAGACTTCACATAATGTTGAAATTACACAGATATAACACTGTTTAAAAGTTGGTGTTTCAAAGTTATTCAAGAGCTTTCACAAGACTGATTCATAGATTGGTGGCTTTTATAATGAAATCAATTTTTAAATATTACTTATAATTTTGCCTATTGATATTCTAGATCAAAGACAAAATATAGGTTTATAATCCATTCTTGACATACTCAATTTCTATCCTCTCAAATAACACATTTTAGTAAAAAAGAGTTATATAGTCTGGAAATGAAAATGTTCAAGATCTAAATCCCCAAATTAGTTGTGTTCAGATGATTTGATGAAAATGCCACTTAAAGAAATCAGTGGTTCCAGCCTGTACAACATAGCAAGCCCTGTCTCTACAAAAAGTTTTTAAAAAATTACCTGGAGTTATAGCTACTCAGGTGGCTAAGGCAGGAAGTTCCCTTGAGTCCAGGAGTTTGAGGTTACAGTGAGCTATGATCATGCCACTGCGCTCTGGCCTGGGTGACAGAGGGAGACCCTGTCTTCAAAATAATAATAAACAAATTTCAAAAAGCAGTGATGAAATGGTGAGTTAAATAAGCAGAGATGTCTGAGCAAACCTCTTAGACTTATTAACAAAGGAAAGGAAGAAAGGGAAAGGCAGGCAGGGAGGGAGGGAGGAAGGAAGGAAGAGAGAGAGGAAAGACGGGAAAAAAATTACTAGGACAACACCAATTATGGAGCAACAGTAAATACATTTAATATTGAATGACTGTGAATTACTACTTGTTTAGGGAGGTGTAGATGTGGATCTGCATCCATTTGTTTATATGAATAACATGTTGAATAAAACTTAAGCATGCTTGACATCATGCTTAAAAATAAAATTTTCTATTTCCATTTATTTAAAAAATTAAATATGGCATTCAAAATGAGGAGAGTATTTTATTATAAAACTGTTTTTATAGACTCACTCACTTGTAGAAATCATGATGTCCCTTTATTTGGCCCCAGCAGTGACAAACCCATGAACAATTCTTGAGCTAAGAAGTGATGTCAATAAATGTATATATTAAAAATAAGTTTCAGACTAAGCATTGCCAAGCTTGGGGTGAGGACAAGAGGATTAGACCGGTCTCTTCATTCACTGAAGTTCTGAAATTTAGAAAGCTGACATACAAAATGAATTTATTGTATTTGAAGTTATTAAAAAAGCAATACAAACAGCCATACGACTTTGCCATATAAATGCTGACAAGCCAATGTCGCTTTGGATTGGAATTTAGGCAGAAGACATGGTGTGGGTCCCACCCTGAGTTGGTGTAAAGCCAGGCTAGCTGAAGAGGTTCTAGGTGAAGCGCAAACATGACGAAGCATGGGGTACATGTAGGTGGCAGAAAGAAGGAATGGGAACGGGTATCGAGGCAAGGAAATCCACAGAGCAATGTCTCACAGAGACTGAGACTAAACTGTAGGTACAATGGACTGCCTTTGGCCAGTAGAAAATGCGCACTGCCAGCTGAGATCTACCCTTAGTCCTTTTGCTAACTTCAGTTATTCTCTATAAGTAGACATTCTGATCAGTTATTACACGGAAATGAGCCATGATTGATTTATTTTCCAGTTTTTAAATGAGCACTGTTCATTGTATCAGGCACTGGATTCATCTTTCTGAGTCTTACAAGGAAAAACGAGTCCCACAAATTTTCAATGCTATATAAACTAAGCAGTTATGATTTATTTCTATTTTTTCATCTAAATATAAGTGCCTGTATAGATCAACACTCCAAAAAAAGAGCAGCAATGGGAGCCAACATGTGCAGACCCAAGAGAAAGCCGTGTTCATGGAAAACAAGCATGAGAAAACCTAGCAGGCTGGCAGAGTTGGGCAGCACACTGAGCCTTTGAGAGAACACTCTACACTCAGTGCCCTATGACCCACTTCCCACAGAAGACCCAAGAACAGCTTTCCAGCCAATCTCTTTCTCCATGAACAGAATCTTGAAAGTTAAATTTGTTCCTTTCACTGTCTGCTCCTTGGACGTAAGCCAAAGGAGCCATTCACTGCAAGTGGTTTTCACTCAACACTTGCAACCATGGGCCAGATCAGTGTTTCAACAGAAATACGTCACATTATTGAAGGCAACACATATAGTATTTTTCCAAAGCTTCAGGGATGCCAACAAACTTGCATCTAAAAAGAACTCTAAAAGAGTTTCAGAATACAGATGAATTTTAACAGTCCTTATTTTCAAAAGTTAGCTTACTCATTTCAATGGGTTCCCTTTTTTCTCCTTGCGAAAAAAAATTTAGAAGAAATTATGGTGCTTTTGTTCTGTTTTGTTTTTGTTCCATCAAAATATTCTGAATGCACACATAATTTGGTGCCAGACCCCGTTTTAGACACAGGAGATACAGCACTGCATATCAGACACAGTTCCTACTCTTGTAGAATTTACACTCTGGTGAAGAAAGATACAGATAGCGTTAAGTACTGTGAAGAAATAAAGCAAAGTAAAGAGATAGGAGGAATTGGAAGGGAGGTGCAGGGAGCATGGAGTGATTTTGAAGAAAGTAGCATTTGAATGGATAGCTAAACAATGAAAATAAACCGGCAATCTAAGTGTCTGAAGGGAAAATTTCAACCATAGGAAAACAAGTGAAAGCTGTGAGAAGACTTAGAACCACCACCATTATGACAGGAGAGTCAGACTGGCATAAGTGAGTGGAGCCAGAATGGTGAAGATGAAGGTGAATGAGGAAGCAGGACCTGAGAGACCATGTAGAGCTCTATGGGCATGTGGAGGAATCTAGAGTTTACACTATGGAAAATGGGAAGGCCCTGAAGTGTCTCCCACACAGGAATGACGTCAGTGATGGGAACGTTGAACGTCCCGGTTTCTGTAGGGCAGATTTGCTGCAGGAGAGCAGAGTTCACACGGTGCTATCATGGGAAGACTGCAGAAGCAGTGGCGCTGCTTTCCCTGAAACAAGCAAAGGTGAAAAATACCTCTGTGTTCAGTAGGTCAAGCAGCTCCATCTGGGGAAGAGTTCTCACTAGAAAGCAGTCGCCGCTTTCCACCGGACTCCTGTTAAGTGAAACATATTTCCTCAATTCTTACACCTGAGCACATCTCCTTTTCCTATTATTATAGCTGGAGGCAATAACAACATCCTAAGACATGCAGTTTTAGCAGGAGTAATCATGCACATGTTCTCAGTAGAGAACCTTTCGAATGAGTCAGAAGTTACAGCCAATTCTGCAGCAGTGAGACATTGCTCTGGCAGCTCTCTTTGAAAAACAATGTATCGTGCAAGCAAACGGTACTACTGGGGGTGGACACCAAATGTGCTCCACCTAAAGCAAGCACCTGCACTGAGCCCTGTTTTTCTACTTGACCCATTAAACATCTATCTGTAAGCAAGTACCAGAAAAGGATGTTTGGCATGGCAGTGATGACCCGTCCATCAAAGTTGGAAACTTTAAACCCTGAGTGATTTCATAAAATATAATCTTCAAACTGGAGAGAGTTGTACTCAACTGGGGCATTTCTGTGAAAGTGAATTAAATATTACATAAAAAAGACAATGGACAGAATCACTAACAAGATTGGCACGTTCTTTTCTACTGACCTTCAGAAGAAGACACTTATGACGAGAAAAACGCCTTTCCACCTTTATATTTATTTCACTAAGCTTTACAGAACAAGTCCTTTGATGTTTGTGCTGAATCAGCCATTTGCTCTTGAGCACAGCAGTCCAGGTCATTTGATCAAAGGGGGGAAATTAAAAGTACATGAGAGAGTACCTCTGAAATGCGACTTTCAGGTTACTAGTCAGATTAAAATACCAGTTTCAGTGACTGTGGCAAAAATTGAAAAGCTCTTTTTCCTTTTAAACTTATCAGACTGATAATGCCAAAGTAAGAGTTCAACTTTCGCCTCAATTATAATGAGTGTGATAGGTAAAAAATGTGTGCATAATTCTTCAAGGTTATCAGGGCTGATGGATATGCTGACTTCATTGTACTACAGGGACTTAAAGCCCAGCATTTGATGAGATGCTACGAGGCCTCTTGGCTAGACGAATGCTCTACTTGTGTTTTTGTTTGCTAGCTGAGTACACAAATAAAAAGTGTGGCATGTCTTCATGAAGCCAAAATTAGACCCTTTTTCTCATCCTGAAGACGAGTCAAGCTTTATGATGACAAATGTTTTATGCTGTAAGTGTACCAGCTCTAAATGATTATGTTCCCCCAAGTTTGCCAAACTGGATATATCTTTGTTGTTACTCAAAACCAGAGTAGATATAGCTTCGGAAAGATATAGAATGACTTGTTCCGTATAAAATTCAGGTAGTAGTAGCTTTATTAGTTCCCTGTGTGAAGAGCTTAAATGAGATACAGATAAAGAGTTCTATAGTCAATAAAGTAGTTATCCAATTTTAAACGACCGTGAAAGATAAAAGCTAAAATGGGATCTGGTCAAAGTATGTATGTATAAAGAAAAGTATGTAGTTAATAAAATGAGAGAAACATTATTTACTAAATTACAATTTCAAAGCACTGCTGAAAACTTAAGGCAATTTTCAAATGTAAGACAAGCTTTATTTTTCTTTGCTAAATATGTGGGATAAATTGTCATAATCACTTATTCATGTAGCACTAGGCGTTTAAAAACATTTTAATATGTGCATGTTTGTGTAAGGATGGGAACCACATTTTCATCCTGACTCTCTAACTTTCTGTACCGTCCACTGAGGTAGGACACAAGAGGCTGCTCCTCTCCAGATGCCTCTTTCAAGACATTTGGCAGTTTGGATCCCAAGTCTTCCGTATGAATGCCAAGTGGTTTTGACATGCTGCTCATTGGTACAGCATCTGCCCCTAAGATCAGGGCTCCGTAGTCACATTGTCCAGACAGCATCTTGGTTCTACCTCTTGCTGTGTGATCTTGGGCAAGTCATTTGAACTCTTTGCTTTGGTTTCCTCAACTTAGAAATGGAAATAGTAATATTACCCACATTTGGTGATAGTTAAGAGGATTAAAATATATGTAATATTGTAGATGCAAAATGCTTGGACCAGTGGCTGATGTACACTATCACTAAAAAGATGTTCAGTGATGATAGTAGAAGTACGAGAAGAATTTACAGGCAATCATTAATCACATACCTAAGAAATGATGTACTATTTCAAACTTTGAAATATGCAGGCTGATATTCTCTCTCCAACATTATCATGTAACTTCCAATGCTAAGTGATATATTAACAAACACTACACACTTATTTGATCTCTATGGCGGAGACTGATCAAACATTTATATCCCTGTTTTTTAGATGAAGCTATAGAAATAGACAGCAAAATGATAGTTTGTCAACTCAAGTAACTGTGTGGTTCCTTGAGTTGACAACTCAAGTAACTGTGTGGTTCCTTGCCTCCTACTTCTTAGGGAAAATAAATACCACCTGAAAGGAACTCCTGTAGACATCCTGTCATGAAATTTAAAAAACTTGCCTCAATTTGCACCTCCCTTTTAATCTTCTGTCATTGTTCTTTGAAAAGACATGTTTCTTCTATACACAGCTGACTTTTCTTTTTTGACTCTGGGTCCTGTCGCTTCCTGCTTCCTCCATTGTTTCAGACAACACTGTGTCAATGGTCTCTGCTATATTTTCACACTCTCTCCATAGGCCATTTCCAATTATCATTTAAATGCAAAAAACCAAAAATTGAAGAACATTGTTTCTTTTGATGAGCTCTGCCCTAGTTATTGCTCTGGTTTTCCCCTCACCTTCAAGCATGAGCTTATTTAGGGAATTATCTGCACGTGTTGGCTACATGTCCTCATCTCCAAGTAGCAGTTCTTACCACATTGCAATTACTTTCTCACCAGTCATCTTCTGCAAGTGACCTTGAAAATGCAAACAACCTTCAAGCTGCCAAATCCTCCTAACATACTTTATATCAAGCAGCATTTTATTTCCCAGGACATTTTATATTGTTTACTACTACTCTTAACCTTCAAAAAATGCACTTTTCCCATGGTACCACTTCTGAAGTTTACTTTTTTTACCTCCTGAGTAGATATAGCTTTGGAAAGATATGGAAATGACTTGTTCTGTATCTTTCCAAAGCTGTATCTACTCTGGAGATAAAAGAAGTAAACTGCAGAAGTGGTACCATGGGAAAAGTGGTACCATGGGAAAAGTCCTTTTTAATATCTTCATTAGATTACATTAATATTGGTTTATTGTTAGATTTTTAGCTAGCTCCCCCATCTGGTGCACTCCCAGTCCTTCAAGAGGAGAAAGCATGTCTTTTCTTTTTCTTCTTTATTTAATATTGCCAGAGATTTTACAATGTTAAACTGATTATGAAACAATGAACAAATGAATGGCTAAATGGTTGTCCTATAAAGAAGTTTATGCATCAAGGATGGCAAAGGTAAGGATCATTCAGACAAACACTTTTACAGACGAGGATTCACTTCATGTATCATTTCATGCAATAGGTGGTGTCTTTGTCTGTTTTGTGTTGCTCCAACAGAATAGTTGAGACTGGATAATGTATAAAGAAGAGAACTTTATTTCGTTTATTGTTCTGGAGGCTAGAAAGTCCAAAAAGCATGGTGCAGGTGTCTGCTTGACTTCTGGAGAGAGTCTTGTACTGTACCATCATGAGACAGAGAAGCAGAAGGAAAGAGCCTCGACAAAGGGGCAGAACATGAGAGGCAGTCTTGTTCTATAGTAAACCATAGAAACCAACCCATTCTCATGAGAACCAGTTCATTTTCATTGAGGTGAGAACTCACTCACTACAACAACCCACTATATAAGCTTCATGAAGTTCAAGACACTTTTTAAGAGATGATACCAGCCATTTAGTCCATTCCTAAAGAACTGAGAAAATTAACCATGGTCCTGGAAAATTAACCATGTCAAACGAGTTCTCTTTGCATTATTAGCTAAAGAAAAATAGGTGACCTTTGGATATATTTTTTTAAGGTTAGGAGACAGAAAGAAGTCAGAAAGAGCCGGATCAGGGCTATAGATTGCATCCCTAATGACTTCTCATCAAAACACTTGTTTGATTAAAGAAATGGGCAGGAGCATTGTGACGGAGAAGGTCTCTCTGGTGAAGCATTTCTGGCCTTTTTTCTGCTAAAGTTTTAGCTAACTTTCTCAAAACATTCTCCTAAGAAGCATTTGTTAATGTTCTTTGTTATTGTTGACTCCAGAAAGTCAATAGGCAAAATGCCTTGAGCATCCTGGAAAGCTATTGATCTTTTCTCTTGACTGTTCCCTTTGCTTTGACTGGACCGCGTCCACCTCTTGGTAACCATTGCTTTGACTGAGCTTTGTCTTCAGGGTCTTATAGATGAAGCCATGTTTCATCTTCTGTTGCAATCCTTTAACAAGATGTTTCAGAGTCTGGATCTCACTTGTTTAAAATTTCCACGAAAGGTCTGCTCTTGTCTGCAGCTGATCTTGGTGCAAGAGTTTTGGCACCCATCAAGTGATAAGTTTGCTCAGCTTTAATTTTTCAGTCAGAATTGTGTAAGATGAGCCAATTAGATTCTCCTGTATTGGGTACTGTTTCTGCTGTTAATCATCTGTCCTCTTCAATTAGGGCACAAATGAGATTAATTTTTTATTGCAAATTAATGTGGATGATCTGCCACTGTGGGCTTCATCTTCAAAACTGTCTCATCCCTTCTAAAAATGCATTATCCATTTGTAAACTGCTGATTTATTTTGGGCATTCTCTCCATAAACTTGTAATAAAGCACAAAGAATTTCATCATTATTCCACCCAAGCTTCACCATAAGCTTGAGGTTTGTCTTTGCTTCAATTTTAGCAGACGTCATGCTGCTTTAACATGGTCTCTTTTCAAAACTTATGTGTTATCCTTATAGTGTCTCAAACTAGAACCTGTTCAAACATGTTATAAAAAGTTAGTATACATTTCCTTTGGTGCAAAAATATTTTAACATTCATTCATAGCTTCTTTCATAATTTGTATATTTCATGAGCTTTTTGAAGAGTTCTCATATCTTCAAAGAATTATGAAAGCAGATAGACATGATAGGTACCACACCAAGGTTTAAAGTTTAAAGGTAGGAGGTGATAGTGATAAAAAGGTTTCATACAGTAGGTAACACTATTTAAATGCAGTTTCAATAATTATTAACTGGATGTTTAAAAATTGTAATTGGGGTGCAGCACAGACATACAAAGGAGAAATGAGAATTAAAGTTTTTTAAAAAATTTGTATTATAAAGATGTGGTGTACATTTCAGGGTTAGGTATATAAACATTGATCATGCAGATACCCTTGTTGATGAGGTATGACCCTCCCTCCCCTAGCAGTTTCTCTCAACTGCCAATGCCACTCCCCGCCCCCCGACAGTTTCCCACTACTGCCAATCGCTTTCTTATAGCATTGTAATTGTTCAAGGACCATTTATGAGTGAGAACATATGGAACTCTGTTATTTGTTTCTGTGATAAATCACTGAGTGTGATTGACTCCAAATCCATCCAAGTTGTTGCAAAGTCCATATATTTGTCCTTCTTTATAGCTACATAATATTCCATTGTGCATATATACCACATTTTTTTTATCCAGTCCAACTTTGATGGGCAACACGGTTAGTTCCATGTTTTTGCTATTGTGAATAGAGCTGCAACAAATATACGTGTGCAAGTATCTTTTCTGTAGAATGATTTGAGTTCCTCTGGGTATATTCCCAATAGGGGAATTGCTGGCTCATATGGAAGGTTAATTTCTGGTTCTTTCAGAAATCACCACACTGTCTTCCAAAGAGGTTGTACTAGTTTGCATTCATACCAGCAGTGTGAAGCATTCCTTTTTCTTCACATACTCCCAAGCATCTGTCGTTGTTTGTTTTATTAATGATGGCAACTCTTTCTGGGGTTAGGTGGTATCTCAATATGGTTTTGATTTGCATTTCTCTGATGATGAGTGAGGCTGAACACTTTTTCATTTGCCTGTTAGCTGCCTGTGTGTCTTCTTTTCAGAAGTATCTATTCATGTCTTTTGCCCACTTTTTAAAGGGGCTGTTTGGTTTTTTTTTCCTTTCAGCACTTTTGAGTTCCTTGTAGATCCTAGATGTTAGGCCTTTGTCAGATAAACTGTTGGCAAATAC
>CAUYQG010135178.1:0-37748 GCA_963574415.1 Tarsius wallacei
ATAGGGGAAGCAATTAATGGCAGTAAATACCTGTCTGGGGATGGGGGGACATTTCTTACAAACAAGGGTGCCTGAATGAGACATATTTGTGTACCTAACCCTTAAATGTACCCCTTAATATCACAATAAAAAAAAAAAAAGCAAAACCTTTAAAAAAAAAAAAAAAAAAAAAAAAAACATTTCCTATAACTGATCTTTAGATCCAGTATTATTTCTAAGTACATATTGACTCTAAAATGTGGTTTTGGGGTATGATTGCATATGTCTGTGTGTTTTGTATGAGTATGTGTTTTGGAGAGAAAGTATATTGTGTAAAAAATATATTTGAATGATACTTCTGAGGACTTTCTAAAATATAATGTTAACTTTTATCTTGATACTGTAGGATGCCTGTATACAGTAGGAACTCAGCAAATATTCATTTAGTAGATAAATAAATAAATGCATGACTTTCAGATTTTTTAATATACTTGAATGGAAGGTAGATCAAGATGATTAAAGAGGTCTTCTTTAATGGAGTCAGGAAAGTTTTTCTAAAAGACCTCTTGGGTAAAGCCACCCATGAGGGAATTGGGAATGAGAACATCCATTTTTTAACATGTAATGCAATATATTTCAATTGCTTGAATACGGGACTCTACTGCAGTTAACAGGAACATAGTAAAGTTCTAAAAGAAGGGGAAAGTTTCCCAATAATGATTTCTTTAGTTTGAACAGATGAACTTGTTCATGAATATCTCTTAATACATTAAACAGAACAGTGCCACAAAATTGGCCTTGAAAAGTTTGAGAAAGGAAAGCTAAAATACTCTTGTTTATTTACATTTTCATACATATCTGTAAAGGTCTCCAAAATATGTCATTCTTTCTTTTTTTTTTTTGAGTTGGAGTCTCACTCAGTTGCCCAGACTGGAGTGCAGTGGCCACTCCTGGCCACCGCAGCCTCGACCTGCTGGGCTCCGGCGATACTTCCGCCTCAACCTTCCAAGTAGCTGGAACTACAAGCGCGCGCTACCATGCCCGGCTAATTTTTTTGATTTATTGTAGAGATGAGGTCTCGCCAAGTTGCCCAGGCGGGTCTCGAACCCGCGGGCTCAGGCAATCCATTCACCTCGGCCTCCCAAGGCACGGGATTACAGGCTGAGCCACCGAGCCCGGCCCGTCATTCTTTCTAGTCAATAAAAATTACACTAATTGTCTTATCTTTGAAGCATTGTTCATATCGTGAAAAGATGCTGATTGACCATATTGAGAGCTGATTGTTCAGTTCATTAATTCTGGACCTTTGGAAAGTTAAATTATCAATTTCATCTTCTTTTTATACCATATGCAATCATTACACTCCCCCTTATAGTATGCTATTTTTTCTTAAACTTTTTCATGATTGTTGTATACCAGGTTATTTGTGTATAGACAAGGAGTCCTTTGCTCCCCAACTATCTTTTCCCCCATCCTGATTTAGTGAGTGTTTGCAATATCACCATGGGAAAAAGTATCATATGATAAATACTGGAACACATTGAATGGACAGTGGTTGGAAAACATAAGTAATGCTTTTGAGAGAATAGTCTCACACTAATCAACTATATGTAACACACACACACATACACACACACATACACACACACACACACACACACACACTTTTTAGCTTCTTCTCACTGGAAAACACTTTTCATCGTACTGCATTACTATTTACCAAGTATATAGAGTCCTCTCTAGAAACATTTTTAAATAGTAACAGAACTATATTATTTAGCAAAATATCCTTTTCTTAAAGATCCTTCTTAGTAATTCTAATAAAAAATAGAAAATTGGCATTTAGGAGTAAATTTAGAATCACTTCTCAGCTTGCTGAGGCAAAATGCTATATTGGAAAGAAAATATAAGAGAAGAGAGAAGACTTGGGTTTCAGTGTTTATTCCATCCAGTAGATTTACTTACTAGTTTTGTAACTTTCAAGAAAACTTTTTTATATAAGAAGATTAAATCACTTGAATATATATATATCACAGAGACTAAAATTATCATAAATACTGCATTCTGTATGTTCTACTTTTAAGATGAGAAAGTGAAAAGATAAAGTCCAGTTATAATCTTCAGTCTCTCCTCTTTTCTGACACACAGAAGACAAACTTTTATCAGCCCAAATCTTTGAGTGACCATGTGAATCAGAATACTTGCCAAACCCCCATTGGACCATGTAGAGTAAGAAAGAAAGAAATCTTTGTTACATTAAGTCACTAAAATTTGGGATTAAATTTTGTTATGTATTTTGAAGTTACTATTTATAGTATAACACATCCCAGAGAATATGCTTGATAAAAAAATAAATCTAAACATAAAACAGTTCAAGAAGTATAACATGAATTCTATATTTGCAGTTTCTTGGCTTGTCTCACTTCTTCTCATTACTCAGTATTTTCAGGAGTTCATCTTTTTTTCCGTGTCAGTTCATGATGCACATTCCTATGAGGGAGACGTCCATCAACAAGAAGAAAACACAACACGCATTAGCAATTTACTTTCACTTTCTACCTAATAAACTGTAAAATAAAGCATTATTATATTTGTCTTTATCTAGTAACCACTTATTAAAATTTTGTTTAACTTGCACCAATTTTTAAAATAGAATTTAGTCGTAAGTTTTATACCACCTTTTTAATTCAAATGTATAATCAAATTATGCTTCTTCAACATAAGATTTGTATTTCATAACTTTGCTTGTAATACTGTGGAAAATGCTACTGACAAAATTGGAGTTTTTGTATAATATATTATAAGCATTGATTATCTATCTACAAGTTTGACAAAACAGATACTTTTAATATCATCCTTTAAATAACATTACTAAATTTAATCTATAAGCCAATGTATTAGCACTACCAGATAAAGATAAAATATATCAATAAAGTTCAGAATCTTTAAGCACTTTAATATATTGTCAAATGTTAGTTTTTCTTTAATGATGGGATCAATAAGACAAAAGCAAGCATGAACTAAAATAACTGCTGAACGCACGCTACACTGTAAACAATGAGTATTGTTATTACTATTAAAATAAGCTAAGCATTAAAGAAATTAATTAAACATTTGGAAGTAAAGACAACTGCCATGGTTAACTTTGGACTCAATCTAAGTAAAAAAAAAAAATTCCCCTTATTTTTTGCAACAATGTTGCAGCATTTATTATGCATTTGTTAAAACCTGGGAAAATGTGATGTTTGTTTTCCAGGATTATCCAGTCAGAAAAAACTACAAAGTAGTTTACAAAGTAGGACTGTTCAAATATATAGTCTTAGGGACTGTTTAACAAACTTTATGTTCAAGTTCTCTCTTTTGGAAAGAAAAAGAATTAATACTTTTCTTTAACAACTCTTTAATTGTAACCATTTTTCCCCCAACTAAGTTTCTTTATTTCCTTTTCAATTAATGATAATTCTGGAAAATATTGTAAATAGATTTATCTGATCACAAGAACACTATACTTAAAGGGGAAAAAAAGCATTTTCCTTTATTTTTCTGTTTCTATTGGGTTTCTCTCTCTCTCTCTCTCTCTCTCTCTCTCTCTCTCTTTCTTTTTTAGAATGCCATATAGTTGAAACCATACAGCAAGTACCCTTTACAGATTGGCTTCTTTTACATGGTCATATGCATTTAAGTTTCCTCTGTGTCTTCTCAAGGCTTTGATAACTCATTTCTTTTTAGTACTGAATAATATTTTATGGTCTGAATATACCACAGTTTATTACCCATTGAAGGACATTTTGATTACTTTCAAGTTTTAGCAATTATGAATAAAGCTGCTACAAACATCAAAAGCAGGTTTTTGTGTGGATGTGCAATTTCAATGCTTTTGGGTAAGTGTTAAGGAACTTGATTGTTAGAATCTAGGTAAGATTTAATAGGTTTTGTAAGAATCTACCAAATTGTCCTCCATAGTGGATGTACAATTTGGCATTCCCACCAGTAATGAATGTGAGTTTCTGTTGCTATACATCCACACCAGCATTTGGTGTTGTCAGCATTCTGGATTTTTTTCCATTCTAATGACTATGCAGTGGTATCTCATTGTTGGTTTAATTTACAATTCTCTAGTATTATATAATGTTGAATGAACAACTTTTTATATGCTTGTCATCTGTATATCTTCTTTAGTAAGATGTTTGTTCAGGTCTTTTTCCCACTTCTTTATCAGGTTGTTCTTTTTCTTTCTTTCTTTTTTATTGTTGGGAGTTGTAAGAGTTCTTCATATGTTTTAGATTAGTAGATTTTTATCAGATGCATCTTTTGCAAATATTTTCTCCCAATTTGTGACTTATCCTTCCATGCTTTTGAAATTGTTTTTTATGGAGCAGACATTTTTAATTTTAATGAAGTCCAGCTTATCAAGTGTTTCTTTCATGGATCATGACTTTCTTCTTGAATTTTAAACATCATTGCAATACCAGAGATAATCTAGAGTTTCACCTATGTTATTTTCTAGGAGTTTTATATTCTTACATTTGACATTTAGGTCTGTAATCTATTTTGAGTTACCTCCATTTTTTGAAAGGTGTAGGTCTGTGACTAGATTTATTTTTTTGCAGGTGGGACACAAGTTGTTGCATCACCATTTTTTTTTTTGCTCCATTGCACTGCTTTGGTTCCTTTGTCAAATGGCAGTTGACTATATTTATGTGGGCCTATTACTGATTTCTCTATTCTATTTCATTAATCCATATATTTATTGTTTCACCACTATCACACTGTCTTGATCACTGTATCTTTATAGCAGATCTTTAAATTATATAGTCAGTTCTCCAACTTTGTTCTTCTCCTTCAGTGTTGAGTTGGTTATTCTGGGTCTTTGCTAAAATTCCTTTTTAAAAATAGCCTCTAAATTTAGTTGCCCCATATTCAGAATGAGTTGGACATGCTAAATCAAAGTAGTCAACAAATGCTGTTACAGAAAACATTAGCTTGCAACTAAAAACAAATTAAATAGCATGCACTCACATAGTAAAAAAAAAAAAAATTTAATTTCAATAATTTTAGTACCAAGGACTCTCACACTAAATTGTGGAAAATATTTAATGAAATTCTTAATTTTATGCAGATAAAATTGCATTCTCTGCCAGAATAAGGTAAAAATCGAAAAAAATCTATAAACCTAAATGACATAAAGTTTAAAAAGTATTATAAACACAAAAGAGAATGGCACTCTATCTGGAGGCAGAAAGCAGAAGCTGTGAAGATATTTGAGCTGAATTATCAACTATTTATTCGTTTTAACATAAATAAATATAAATTAAATGTCTTTGATTTAGAAAAATGTGCTCAGAGCTACCATATAACTCAACATTGGTGGATAAAGTATTTTCTCAGTTAAAAACAATGTAGTTTATAAAGGAGAGGTTAAAAGAGTTTAAAAACATTATGTAACTTTGAAAATTTTAGACAATTTAGAAATCACCAAACACAATAGATTTCTTTCTTTTTTAAATGATAGATAAAGTTTATCTATCATTACTAAATTTCAAGGAAGCTTTTTTTAAAAAAAGAAATATTCTTTCTTGGTTCTACTTGTTATATTCCACTCTCAGTAGAATGGAGGAATTGCCTTGGTGTTTGGTTTTCCTGCACTAGTCAGAGGTTTATCATTTTCTCCCTATTACCCATTTCTACTGAGAAGGAAAAAATATATTACAAGCAAAATGGCTTCTGATTAGGGAAAAAGCCTATTGGGAGAAATGCTCTAGTTTATTCTTTTTCCCTGTATTCTAAGATTAATCACTAATGGGCACCACTTGAGCTATAAGGAAATGGAGTTCTAGAATGCCAAAAAGGGCAAACCAAATCTCCAGGAGGAATACAATTATATTTCAGACTTTACCAGTGCTTAGACTCTCTACTGAATGAGATTTATTGACCACATATATAACAGTTTGACTTCTGTGAATGTTTTTTATCTTGGTTCCTAGGTTCTATAGGAGTCAACATAGTATCCCCCTGCTTGGCCACTCAAAGCTATTAATTCAGAGTACAATAGTATCTATGTTATCCGATATTCATCTTCCAAACCTTCCTCCCTCCTCTTGGTACGGAGAAATCTCACACTAAATTGTGAAACCAAGAGTATCTTAAGCACAATGCCATGCTTCTTTCTTTTCTCTTAATTTACTCTCACTTGTTATGTTCCAAAATAGTGGTACAAAAGCAGACTGGCTTTACCCCCTCTACAAAAAACTAAAAACACATCTCCATCATCAAGCTTTTCACTAGCAATATGCCAGAACTAAAATATAAGAATAAGGCAATTTCTGAAGCCACAAAGAAGTAGGGAAGAAAAAGGACTCTGAGCAGATTGTAAGCAAATTGAACCTACATACTACATATTGTAATCCCCGATCTGCTTAGCACCATGCATGTGAAAAATTTCCTCTCAATTCATGTTTTTACTCTGAAAAAAGCAAGATCATGGTGGACATCCAACTTTCCTACATCTTACGTCCCCTAGCAGAAGATCTATCTTTGTCTCAAGCCACAGGAAGCATTTGGAGTGATTGAAAGGAGAAATATCCTTGAGAACAGCCAGAGACAAAGGGGAAAAGGTGGGAATATCATTCCTAGCCTTGGAAACTCTGCTCTGTAATTTAGTCAAAGAAGATATCAAATCAGAGTAGCTGCTCAGCAACACCACATTGCAGGAGGTTCATACAAAAGGCCCCCTGGGCACAAATCCCTAGTCACCATTTCCATACAGCTGGGATATCCTCTTTGAAGTCTCCACCATTCTGGATTTGTGGCATTCTGATTGTTCATTAGAACCAAAGCAAACCTGTGCTTAAGGTGCTATATAGTGCTGAAAAGAAGGCTACTAGAAAAAGAATGAAAGAAAAATCAACAAGTAAACAAAAATATGCATATATCTAAGCAAACATATTAAAAAATCAAAGCAAGCTAGAAAAAGAAGACTAGAATAAATAACTAATGCTTCAATGCAAGGACATATATATATATACACACACACATACACACACACACACACACACACACAAAACTAAACAGAAAACCATGGTCTCCTCGAATGAACAAACCAATAATCCTGATACCACATTAGCAACATATAAAGTCTTTGACCAACAATTTAAAACAACATTTTTTTTTGAGTGGGAGTCATACTCTTGTCACCCACGCTGGAGTGCAGTGTCTCACACACAGTCACCGCAGCCTCGATCTGTGGGGCTTAGGCAACACTTCCACCTCAGCCTTCCAATAAAATAACAATTTTAAGAAAACTTGGTGATTTCCAAAATAAAACATAGATGCAATCTTAAAATATATCAGAAAAAAATTGATAAATAAATTGAAATAATTAAAAAAATCGAGCACCAATCTTAAAACAGAGAAATTTATTTACTGAACTGAAAAATATATTAGAGTCTCTTAACAGCAGAATGGATTAAGCAGAGAAAATAATCAGTAGGCTTAAAGATTAGCTATTTGAAAATACACAGTCAGAGGAGGAGAAAAAAAGGGAAGGAACAACGATCATCTACAAGATATAGAAAATACCTCAAAAGACCAAATCTAAGAATTATTGGTGATCAAAAGGGAGCTGAGCAAAAGTAAGGGGAAGAAAGCATATTAAATGAATAATATCAGAAAACATTACAACTTGAAAAAAGATACACATCCAGGTACAGGAATGTCAGAAAATACCAAACAGTTTGATCCAAATAAGTCTATTCCAAAGCATATAATAAAATCACAAAGGTCAAAAAAAGAGAGAGGATTCTAAAAGCAGCTAGAAAAAAGAAGCAAATAACATATAAATGAAACCCAATAGGTCTGGCAATAGACTTCTCAACACAAACCATACAGCCAAGAGGAATGGAATGGTTTCCAAAGTGACTAAAGAAAAAAAGAACAGCCATACAAGAATAATGTATCCAGCAAAGCTATTCTTCAAAAATGAAGGAGAGAGAAAGTCTTTCCCACATAAACAAACCTCAGAGCATCCACCACTATGAGACTCATCTTACAAAAAAATGCTAAAGGCAGTTCTTCAACCTGAAATAAACAATAACAACAACAACACTAATGTGCAAAAATAAAACATTTTTCAAGGTATAAAATCCACTGATAAAATTAAATACATGGACAAACCAGAATACTCTAATATTGTAATTGTGGTATACCATCCACTAATAACTCTACTATTAAGCCAAATAAAAAAGTTTATCAAAACCAATAATAGGAACAGCAATCTGTTAAGAGACAGAAAATATAAAAACATATAAATTATGACAACATAAAGTCAAAACAGGGGAGGGTAGATTTGAAAGGTATAGTTTTTAATTTTTTTCTTTTCTATTGTTTTTTGTAATCTAAGATATGTTTTTAATCACTTTAAAATAATTTTTGTATCTATAAGATTTTTGGTAAGCCTCATGATAACTAGAATTTAAAAACCAAACATAACATGATTATATCATTAGATGCAGAACAAGCTTTTGATAAAAGCCAGCATCCCTTCTTGATGAAAACCCTGAAACACTAGGCATAGAAGGAGCATACCTCAAAATAGTAAGCACCATCTATGATAAACTCACAGTCAGTATATTGCTAAATGGACAGAAACTGGAAACAGTTTCCCTGAAAACTGAGATATAACAAGGCTGCCCACTCTCACCCCTCTTTTTTAACATTGTGTTGGAAGTACTTGCTAGAGCAATTAGACAAGAGAAGGAAGTCAGGGTTATCCAAATACAAAAAGATGAAGTTAAGTTATCTCTCTTTACTAATGATAAGATGCTATAACTGAAAAACTCAGAACATCTGTCAAAAACCTGCTTTCACTGATAAAGTGACTTTGGCAAAATCTCAGAGTACAAAATAAATGAAAACCTTCAAATACATAGGCAAAAGCCAATAGCATTCTTATACTCCAACAACAAGCAGACAGAGAACAACAAAAAAAGTGCAATCCCATTCGCAATAGCCACTAGAAAAATGAAAAACCTTCCTAACCAGAGAAGTGAAAAACCTTTACAATGAAAACTACAAAACACTGCTCAAAGAAATACAAGAAGACATGAAAAAAATTCAATGCTCATGGAAAGGAAGAATCAACATTGTTAAGACATCCATCCTACTCAAGGCAATCTACAGATTCAATGCAATACCCATTAAACTACCAACATCATTCTTCTCAGACCTGGAAATGACAATACAGAAATTCATATGGAAACATAAACAACCACGGATAACCAAAACAATCCTCAGCAAAAGAAACAAAGTGAGAGATAACACACATCCAGACTTTAAGCTTTACTATAAGGCTACAATAATCAAAACAGCCTGGTACTGATATAAGAATAGGCATATGGACCAATGTAACAGTACAGAGATTCTGGAAGCAAAATCTCAATTTCTGAAACAACTCATCTTCAACAAAGCCTCCACCAACAACCACTGGGGAGAGGAGAACCTATTTAGTAAATGGTGCTGGGAAAACTGCAACCTAAAGAAGATTGAAACAGGACCTCTACCCATCCCATGTACAAAAATCAACTCTAAACGGGTCAAAGACCTAAATGTAAAACCTCAAACTATAAGAACCTAAGAAAATACAGGAGATACCCTTATGGAATTAAGAAATGGCAACCAATTTCTGATCAAAACCCGAAGTGCTCATGCCATAAGAGATAATGAACAAATGGGACTTCATCAAATTGAAAAGCTTCTGCAAAGCAAAAGAAACCATCCAGACAGTGAGGAGATCCACAAAATGGGAAGAATATTTGCCAGTTGCATATCTGACAAAGACCTAACATCCAGGATCTACAAGGAACTCAAATGTGTCAAAAGGAAAAAACAAACAGCCACATTAACAAGTGGGCAAAACAGACAATCAATTCCTAAACTTATGCTGCCTCCAGACCAGCTCTACAAGAAACACTTAAGAAGTTATTAAACACAGAAGAAAAGAAAAAAAAGAATAACAACACCCTTCACAAGAATGCAGGAAAAAGATTGAAAACACAAATGGATCAACCCAAAAATCAAAAGAAAGACAACAAACAGCAGCAACAACAACAAACTCTATAAGAACCTCATGACAGGGATAAACTCTCACATTTTAATATTTAGCCTTGATGTGAATGGACTAAATGCACGACTGAAAAGAAGTTCAAACATGCCTCAAAGAAAAAAACAAATAGCCCCATTATAAGTGGACAAAAGATATGAATAGACAGTTCTCAAAAGAAGACATGTGAGCAACCAACAGATACGTGAAAAAATGTTCAGCCTCATTAGTTATCAAAGAAATACAAATTAAAACTACACTGAGATACCACCTAATGCCAGTCAGGAGGTCCATCATCAATAACTCAAAAAACAACAGCTGCTGGAGAGGGTGCGGCGAAAAGGGAAAACTTCTACACTGCTGGTAGGAGTGTAAACTAGTACAGCCTCTGTGGAAAGCAATGTGGCAATTCCTAAAAGACCTAAAAATAGACCTTTCATACGACCCCACAATACCCCTAACTGGGAATATACCTGGAGGAACTCAAATATCTTTATGAAAAAGATAACTGCACATGTATGTTTATTGCAGCATTGTTCACAATAGCAAGAATATGGAACCAACCGTGCCGCCCATCGAAAGAGGACTGATTTTAAAAAATGTGGTACATTGTTGGAAGCCGGCCAAGGAGGCCCACTGAGTGTTAGGAATCAGGGGGGCCATTGACCCCGAGACCACTAGAGTGCGTTCGGGAGCCGTGACCTCATTACCTCTCCCTTTGGCATCATAGCCTTCTGTTAGC
This sequence comes from Tarsius wallacei, assembly GCA_963574415.1. Taxonomy (NCBI): domain Eukaryota; kingdom Metazoa; phylum Chordata; class Mammalia; order Primates; family Tarsiidae; genus Tarsius; species Tarsius wallacei. The sequence goes on from CAUYQG010135178.1 coordinate 10,818, forward strand.
TCAAGCATGAAAACTCCAGACAGGGACGAACACAAGCTAACATTAGAAACTCGTTGTTCCCATTTCCCTCTGACTGAGTTTTTGGCTTTTGTCTGGTACAAGCCGGGACCACATCAAAGAGCTCAGGAACTGAGAGCCCAGCTTGGCCTTTTGATTGAGCCACATTATATAAAACTGGTTTTAGTTATTTTGTTTAAGTTCCATTGTCTGTATTAGGATAAAGCAAAGGAATAGACTGTTTATCAATAGGAAAGTTATTCATAGGTAAACTGAGTAGAATAAAATAAAATATAGATTACAATTGATAGAATGGTACAATATTTATAGAAATTGTATTAATATTTCTAAGGGACATTAGTCTAGCATAGGAATGGAAAGACAAGATGGGTTTGTTCTTCACCTGCTTGAGGAAATATCTGGTGGGTGGGGGACGCCCCCATGCACCTGGCTTTCTGTTCACGTGGAAGACATCTGAGTCTGAATGTGCAAAATTTGGGGTTAAAAACCCTCTGTACTTTTCAATAAACGGCTTCTGCTCAATCCGTTGAACAGTTGTCCATTTTCTTTCTTTCTCTTTCTTTCTCTTTATATCTGTCCCTCCATCTTTCTCTCTATATCTATCCCTCCTACAGAATTGGCTTCTGCACTAGACAGGAGTCCAATCTCTTTGTTTCTCCAGAATAATTGATGATGCCACCACACCTCCCAGGGACCCTCTAAATCTTTCCGTAGGGCTAGCCTCCCACAGTACATGTACATGATGGAATATTACACAGCCATACAGAAGAACAAAATCATGAACTTCACAGCAACCTGGATGATCTTAGAGTCTATCATACTGAGTGATCTTTCACAGAAACTAAGAACTGAGTATCACATGTTCTCACTCATAAGCAGACCTTGAACAATTATTATAATACTATAAGAAAAGGATTGGCAGTAGTGGGAAACTTCTGGGAGAGGGGCAGTGAGGAGGGATTGGCATTAGTAGGAATCTGCTTGGGGAAGGGGGGCACACCTCATCAACAAGGGTACCTGCATAATGAACATTTGTATGCCTAACCCTGAATTGTACCCCAAGTCTTTAAAATAATTTTAAAAAAGTTAAAAAGAAAAAATGGCAAAAGACATGAATAGACACTTCACAAAAGAAGATGTATGGGCAGGCAACAGACAAATAAAAAAGTGCTCAGACTCACCAATCATCAGAGAAATGCAAATCAAAATCACATTGAGATACTATCTAACCCCAGTAAGAATGGCCATCATTAATAAAACAAACATCAAAGATGCTGGTAAGGATGTGGGGAAAAGGGAATGCTTCTACACTGCTGGTGGGAATGCAAACTAATGCAACCTCTTTGGAAAACAGTGTGGCAATTTCTAAAAGAACTAGATATTGGCCTTTCATATGAGTCAGCAATCCCCCCTACTAGGAATATACCCAGAGGAACTTAAATCATTTTACAAAAAAGAACCTGCTCATGCATGTTTATTGCAGCACTATTCACAATAGTAGAAATATGGAATCAACTATTCTGCCCATCGAAATTGGACTGGTTAAAAGTATGTCATACATATACACAATGGAATATTATGCAGTCGTAAAGGACAAACATATGGACTTCGCAGCAACTTGGATGGATTTAGAATCTATTATACTCAGTGATCTATAACAGAAACAAAGAGCTAAGTACCACATGTTCTCACTCATAAGCAGATCCTGAATATTTACCACAATACTATAAGAAAGGGATTGACAGTAGAGGGATACTTCCAAGGTGGGTGGGCAGGGGGGATATAGCATCAGTAAGGGTACCTGATCTCAAACCAGGCAAAGTGGGGACCAAAGGAAAACCCAAACTGTAACTGTACAATGATTATTTATATATCTAATGCTGAATTGTACTCCACATCTTTAAAATAAAAAACAAAAAATAAAATAAAAACCTAAAATTGATTCACATAAAGTAAAAAGCAATAAATTAAAATTAACTACCCAAGAAAATAGTCAATCACAAAGAAAGACAGGAAAAAAAGAACAGAGCAATTACAAAACAACCAAAAAATACACAAGAAAATTGTAATATTGTCTTTTTTTTTTTTTTTTTTGAGTTAGAGTCTCACTCTGTCTCCCAGTCTGGAGTACAGTGGCGTGCTCACGACCACCCCAGTAATGGACTTCCATGATCCAAGGAGCTGGAACTAAAGGTGTGTGCTACCACACTCAGCTAATTTTTTGTTTATTGTAGAGATGAGGTCTTGCCAAGCTGCTCTGGGCTGGTCTCAAACCCACGGGCTCAGGCAATCCACTCACCTTGGCCTCTCAAAGTGCTGGGATTACAGGCTGAGCCACTAAGCCCGACTGCAATATTAAGTCTTTTTGAACCAATGCCAACACTGAATGTAAGTGTACTCAGTTCTCCAATTAAAAAGCATAGAGTGACCAAATGCATACAGAAATAAGACCAACCTATATTCTGTCTTCAAAGAAATAAGCAAACAAATAAAAAATCCACTTTATCTATACAGACACACAAAGATGAAAATACTATACTTATATCAGATAAAATATATTACAAATTATTGACTAACAAAAAGACAAATAAGGTCACTATATAACGAATGAGGGGTCAAATCAGCAAGAGGATATGACAATTTAAGTATCTATACACCCAACTCTGGAGCTTTCAATTATGTAAAGCGAACATTAATAGACATAAAAGGGGAGATGAACTGTAATATAATAATAGTAGGAGCCTTTAACATACCACTTTCAGTTATGGACAGATCTACCTGAAGGAAAATCAACAAAGAAACATAGAAGTTGAAATACACACTACACAGAATAGGCCTAACTGACATTTCACCCAACTACTGCAGAATGCACATTCTTTTTATCAGAACATGGAACTTTCTTTGAGTATACCATATATTAGGACACAGAACAAGTCAGAATAAATTTTAAAAAGTAGAAATTACATCAAGTCTCTTTTTCTGATTACAGTGAAATAAAATTAGAAATAAAAAACAAGAGGAACCTAAAAAATACACAAGCACATGGAATTTAAGCCACATGCTCTTGGGCAGCCAGTAGGCCAATGAAGAAATTAGGAGAAAAATTTTTTGAAATAAATAAAAATAGAAATACAATATACCAAATCTATGACAGTTGGCAAAAGCAGTGCTAAGAGAGAATTTTATAGGAATAAATGTCTACAGTAAAAAGTAGAAAGAGTTAAAAAAAATAATAATAATAATGCACCCCAAAAAAGCAAGATCAAATCAAATCCAAAATTAGTAGAAGGACAAAAGGAATAAAGGCCTGCACAGATATCAGTGAAATATAGACTAAAAAATCAGTATAGAAAGTCAATAAAATCCGTTGGCTATTTTATAAACAAAAATCTACAAAACTTTAGCTAAAAACTAAGAAAAAAAAAGAGAGAATACCCAAATAAATAAAATCAGAAATGGAAACGAAGATATAACAACTGAAATCACAGACTGACAAAGACACCTTAGAGACTATTGTGAACAACTACATGCCAACAAATTGGAAAGCTAGAAGATACAGACAAGTTCTTGGGAACATATAACTTACCAAGATTGGACCATAAATAAGTAGAAAACCTCAACAAACCAATAACCAGTAGCGAGAGAAAAGAAATAATAAAAGTTCTCCTATCAGATAAAATTCCAGAAAATCTGATGGTTTCCCTGCTGAATTTTACCAAACATTTAAAGAAGAACTAAAACCAATTCTCTTCAAATTCTTCAATAATTTTGAAGAGGGAAAGCTTACAAAATAATTCTATGACACCAACATTCTCCTGATACCAAAACCATTTAGGGACACACCAAAAGAAAACTTGAGGCCAATATTATTGATAATCAAAAAAAAAAATCATCAACAAAATGCTAGCAAACCAAATTCCAACAACAAATTGAAAAGATTATTAACCATGATCAAGGGAGATTCATCCCACAGGTGCAAGGATGGTTCAACATTTACAAATCAATAGGCATGATATATCACATTAACAGAATGAAGGAAAAAACATATAATCATTGTAATAGATGCTAGAAAAGGATTCAATAAAATTCAACATCTCTTTATGATAAAACCTTCAATGAAATAAGTTTAGAGGAACATACTGCAAAATAAAAAAGCCATCTATGGAAAACCCACAGTTAACATCATACTGAATCAGAAAAATTGAAAACCTTTTTCCTAAGATCTGAAACAAGACAAACATTTAACTACTGGAAGTCCTGGCTAGAGCAATTAGGCAAAAGAAAAAAATAAAGGGCATCCCAACTGGAAAGGAAGAAGTCAAATTAACCTTGTTTTCAGACAATGTGATCTTTTACTTGGAAAAATTTCAAGACTTCAGCAAAAAAAGTGTTATAACTGATAAACAAATTCAGTAAAGTTACAGAATACAGAAACAACATACAAACAGTAGCATTTATATACAACAGCAAACAACTAAAAAAGTCAAATTTAAAAGCAATTCCATTTACAAGAGTTACAAAAAAATAAATTACCTAGGAATCAATTTAACCAAAGAAGTTAATGTGTACAAGAAAAACTATAAAACACAGATGAAAAAAATTGAAGAGGAAACAAACAGAAACATTATTCTATGGTCATGGACTGGAATAATTAATATTGTTAAAATGACAATACTACACAAAGAAGTATATAGATTCAATGCAACGACTATCAAAATACTAATAGCATTCTTCATACAAATTTTTAAAAAATTCTAAAATTTATGTGAAACCCCAAAATGCCCTGAATAGTCAAAGCAATTCTTAGCAAAATGAATAAAACTGGAGGTATCACACTACCAGACTTCAAACTATTCTGCAAAGCTACAGTAATTAAATCAGCATGGCACTGGTATAAAAGCAGACATATAGACCAGTGGAACAGAATAATTAACCCATTTACACATTTATAGTCAACTCATCTTCAACAAAGGTGCCAAGAACATACAATTCAGAAAGGATAATCTCTTCAATAAATTGTGCTGGAAAACAATAACAAATTATAGAAGAATGAGATCCTTATCTCTCATTATATACAAAAACGAATCATAATGGGTTAATGACATACATCTATGGCTTGAAACTATGAAACTACTAGAATAAGACATTTAAGAAACTCTCAAAAGCATTGAGAAGAATTTTTTGTAGAAGATATGCAAAGTACTGGCAACTCAAGTTAAAATAGGCAATTGGGATCATATCATGTTAAAATAGTCTCTGCACATTGAAGGAAACAATCAATGAAGTGAAGACACAACCCACAGAATGGGAGAAAGTATTTACAACTTATCCATCTGACTAGGGATTAATAGCCAGAATATATAAGGTGCTCAAACAACTCAATAGCAAACAATATAAAAATTAATCTATTTTTTAAATGGGTAAAAATCTCAATAGACATATCTCGAAAGAAGATGCACAATGACCAACAGGTATATCAATAAATGTTCAACTTCACTAATTATCAGAAAAATGCAAGTCAAAACTACAATGAAATACTATCTCACCCCAGCTAAAATTGCTTTTATCAAAAAGACAGACAATAATGGATGCTGACAAGAATATGATGAAATGGGAGCTCTAGCAAACTGTTGGCAAACACATTAATCATTAGTTTATGCAACTGCTACAGAAAACAGTATGGAAGTTTTTTTAAAAGTAGAAATTCAACTACCATATGATTCTGAAATTCCACTTGAGACCGTATCCAAAATAAAGAAAATTAACATATCAAAGAGATTTATTCACTCTCATGTTTACTACAGCACAATTCACATAGCCAAAGCATGGAATTAACCTGAGTGCCCATCAGTGAATAAATGAATAAAGAACATGTGGTATGTATATACAACAGAATATTACTCAATTATACAAAGAATGAAATCTTGTCATTTGCAGCAACATGAATGGAACTGGAGATTATTAAATGAAATAAACCCAGCACAGAAAGGCAAATATTGCATGTTCTCACTCATATATAAGAGCTAAAAAAATTGAATATTATGAAGATGGAAAGTAGATTGGTAGTTAACAGAGGCCAGGAAAGATGAGAGAAGAGAGATGTAGAAAGGTTGATTAATAGGTGCAAACACACGGGTTTGTAGATGAAATAAGACCTAGTGGTTGATAGATCAGTAGGGTGAGTATTGTTTATAATAACCTATTGTATATTTCAAAACAACTAAGAGAGAATTCAAATGTTTCTTGTGTAAAGAAAAGATAACTATTTTAGATAAGGGATATCCCAATCATACTGACTTTATCATTACAAATTATAGAACATATTGAATTGTCACAGCCCCAAAATATGTACATGTATTATGAATAAATAAAAAAATTATAGTTACACTCATTTTTCTCGCAAGGAAGGACATGATCATTTAATCTTACAGAAAGATTTAACTAACAGTGCCCTCTTAAATTAGTTCTGGGAAAAAAAATCTGCCTTTTGAGAAAGTAGTTCCTTGATCCAAATAAATGAATCTCTTGTTGATAAATTTCAACATTATTTCCATCACAGATATTACTTAAGGCACTATTATATTCAAGACACTGCATAATGTAACAGGAAACAGATATATGAATGATTCTAATTACACTGAGCTTATCCTCATGGAAAGAAATTTGCATATATATACACACATACAGATATATATACAGATATATAAAATCTTTAGAGCCTAACTTGTATGTATAAGATTATATATAAATATATTATGTAAAAATCATTTTAAAATCCAGAGTAGTATATTCGATGTTGGTGGAATTGGCTCATGTTAAATCTTTTAAAAGAACATGAGAATTCTTCATGCTAAATCTAGAAGGGAAGTACAAATGTAAAAACAGGAAATGGGTTCAGAAAGTCAACAATCTAGCAGAATATATATATGAAAAATGACCAGAAGAACCATTGTTCTGCATAGATTTGGGGCATCAGTATCTAAGATTTATGGCTCAGAATCTGTTATGGTTTTGTTACCATAGGCTGGGAAGGATTTGCATGTCTGTGAGGTGGGAAGGGAGGAGGGAAATAGATAAGATAATAGGTAAAAGTGCACAGTTAGAACTAATAAACCCTAATGTTTCATTGGCCAATTGCTGACTATAGTTAACAAGAATGTATTGTGTATTTCAAAATAGCTAAAAGAGATCATTTGAAATGTTCCTAAAACACAGGAATGATAAATATGTGAGATAACCTACATACACTGACATGATTATTACATATTTGATGCATGCTATAAAATATCACATGCACCACATAAATATGTGCAAACATTATATATCAATAAAAATTTAACAGTAGTTTTTGAATATATCCAATTTTAGGCAGATATTTATGTATCAGGAAAAGATGATTGTATTAAGGTGAAGATGAAAATAAAGATGATAAAAAAGAATCTAGTCTGATTTAAAGGACACGTGTCAGTGGAGACAAAAAAAAAAAACTAATTGTATTGGGGGAACAGGACAGTAGAGTTGCAGATCATTTAAACTTTGGAAGCTAGATTCAGACATGTTTAGATAAGGAATAGAGGTTATCAGCTACATGAATTAAGACAAGTTATTTAATTTCTCCTAGACTTAGTGCCCTCATGTAAAAAAAAGGAGTAAACAATGTTAAAATTAGACAAAATACTTAAACATGCTTGGCACCATGCCTGGCACATACTATTTAATAAATGTTAGTGTTGTCATTATAAAGGAAAGAATAACATGAAATGAAAAAAATATATAAAATCAACCACCACCATGAAAAACTAGTCTATCTATGACCTGAAAAAGTATCATCTAACTTACCTTTACAAGAGTAATAACTTCAAATTAAGAAATATTTGAAAGATGAAGACAGTGATTTTGGTAATTAATGAAATAAATTCAAACAGAATTCTGCAGTAATTGTACTTGGCATTTAAATGTAGATCATCTTTCAATTACTTTGCCTTCTCACTAATTGCTTTCTGGTATGCATAAAGTATCATAAATCTCAAGTTTCAGTGATTCACATTATGGAAAGAAACTTGGGATTTGATATGGATTTAAATGGCTTCTGAAATATGCATTTTGGCAGAGGCATAAATCAAACTCCTATTTATCTAGACTGGTCAGGGAATACAATGTTCTGGTTGATTGAATATTTAGGTTAATAGGTCTTTATAATACATATGTACCATGAGTTGATTGCATATTTTCAATACTTCTTACCAAAACAATTTGAAAAAAAAATTCTTTTTTGAACTTTTATGGGCCATTTGAAGATCTTACTGTGAATTATGTTCTCCATATGAATGTCACTCATCTTCTACCTTACTTATACTTTTCCAAACGGAGCAAACATAGCCTCAGTGATTTCTGACCTGTATCTTCAGTCTCTTTGCCTGTTCAGGGAGTCTCCATGCTGCATCAAAAGAACAGGCAATATCCTCTGCTCTAAACTGGGGTTGCTCAGCACTCTTCAGAAAATAGATGTATTATGAAGAGTAGCTTTCAGTATATACTTATAGTATTTGATCAAGGATGCACTCTCAATATTGCTGGTTATTTTAATTTTAATAATAGTTATTAATTTTATAAGGGATCGTTTTTTTCTCTATTCTTCTCAACAGTTATTCCAAATGTTCACATTTTCTTCAAATCCTCTGCAGCTTCCAGCCGCCATCTCTTTCAAATGGTCAAATGGCCTTGCTTCACTTTTTTATAGAGATTATGTGACATGAATACATATCTCCTCCTAGACCCACCTCCACATTTACCTGCATCTGACTCAGTTCTTATCCCCTTCTCAGCAGTCTCAAAGGGAAGACTAAACTCCCTTCTGTTTACTCATATAAATTATTTGCAGGAAGTATAGCACTCCATATATGTCTATAGTCTCAATTAGGCAAGTCAGCTATTTCCAAATGCAGAACCAGGCATTGCTTTAAAAACATTTTCTAAAAGATTCAGACTTCAATTCTTTATGTTGCTCTGTTTCTAACTTTCATTTCCCTGCCCCTGCACCAAAGTTAGAAAAATATTTTTTAAATGATTATACTTTCAGTCATTCTCTCTGTGTATCTAAAGCTTTATAATGACTTGGTCTAATTATGATAATTCTTATTGTTGATGGATAAAGTACTATTGCACTCATACTGATAAATTGATATAAACTTTTATAGTATACATATTTGTGGTAAAACGTATTAGCACATGTGTGTGTTTATAAGAAGAATTCTTCTCTTTCTTTGAAAGAGGATTGAATATGTAAAGTGGAAAAAAAAGAGAAAAGGAAAGAAAATCACCCGAGAATCTTATTCTTAATTGCATTATAGAAAGTCTCTAATCTAGAGATAGAATAATCTTCTCTACAAACTAATGTTCTCAAAAAAAAAAGCTCACTCTTCTGAGTAATTTCAGCATATTTTGAAGGGTTAGGACATAATTTATACAAACTAAATAGTACTTTCCTCACATAAATATTTTTTAGTCATATACCACATTATACAATAATAAATGTATGAATAATATTTTTTCTAATCACATATCACACAGCATCAACTACTTTTTTTCTTTCTTATTAAATAGTCATTTAAACCTAACCATAAATAAATAGCAAAATCAAAAATATCATTGGATTTGGGGAAGAAAATCATTAGTATTTTCAAAGTATAATTCATCCTAGTAAATTTAGTAAATCTAATTTTGATGCTTTGGTAATCAAAAAATTCTAGCAATTTTTTTTAATAAAGTATGACTCATGAGTTGTGAAAATGTTACTAGAGTATAGCAAATGAGCTATCTTGCAGAGATGAATAAATTTTAAAATTATAGCAAAAAGACTAATTATGTTAACATTATGACGAGTTGAATCAAAGTTCTTATTTCTATGATTAATCTGATCTGTTTACATAGGGGAAATATATTGACCATTATGAGCTTGGAATTCCATTTCTCCCTATAGTTAGTACATGCCAAATATTTTATTCTAAATTATAGGTTTTTATTTGTATATATATATGATTCAGCTTCTGGCTTTTTCATTTCACTCAGAAGATCAGACAGTGTAAGATCCCTATTACTTACACCCCCTGGAGTACCTCTAAGAAAGACTGATTTCTGTGACCCTTATTTTCTTTATCTTTTCAAAATAATGAGGTGAAGATCTTTGAGTTTTTAAAGGGAAATGTTTTAAAGTCTCATCAATGTAAAGTTCCCAAACCTTTCTTATAAATAAATATAGGGATATAGTGCTATGAAAACTGATTCTCAAATTTATGAATTTTTGATTACTTCTTTTTAGTGAATTTTAAGGAGAACTGCCCAAATACCACTTCAGGACAGAGGAACTTCATTTTTCAGCTTTCAAGGGCACTGGCCGCTGAGGCATTAATTCTGAACCCCTTGCTAGGCAAGTCATCATTATCCAATAACTGACTGATGTAGCAGTACAAAGGCCCAGACCCTTGTCTTGATGGAGGACAGTACTATAAGACTGTTCCGGCTCCAGAGCTCCCCAAAGGATTGACTGAGGTCACTGTTACAAATGCATGTGGTTCAACCTTTCCCTCTGTCCAGGCCCGCTTTCCTCATTCTCATGTTTATTCCAGAGATAACCCTCAAACAACTCTCCAATCAAACTGCTGCATGCATATTTCAAAGTCTCAAAGTCACTTTTCCTGAGAATCCAACCTGTGAAACATGGTGTCTAAAGTGGCAGTAAGAAGCAGACTGAAATTTTAGAGCTAGATGGCAATTAAGAAAAGAAATTATTAAAATTCACATGGATATAAGATTGAATGACACAATTTGGAAAGAAATTGCACTGGCAGGTGTAATATTTCAGACCACTGAGAAATACTGGGAGTAGTCATTATAAGGACCATAGAATCATACAGCTGTTGCTGGGACCATTTATACACAAGAGAAAGTCAGTGAAAAACTAATGGTACGTAGTCATCAATTTTAACTCTTAGTCTTCTTCCACATGAGAGATTCCTTGGCAACGAATAAAGATATTTTCTGTCCTCTGTCTTAGCCAGAGGACAAAAAAGTTTTAGAGCAGGTGAAGAAATTACTTTCAGCAGTAGTCGATTTTCAGGAGAGGTTTAATTCTCAAATTCTAAAAGTTAGGTTCGCCAAGATCAGAGAGACCTTATCGGGAGGAAACAGGACTCTGAGATATTGAGTGGAAACATCTTGGGGAATACATTTAAAAATCTTAAGTACCCAGAGTCTCTTGAACCCTCTGAAATGAAGTTGTTTGCATTTCTTGTTGCTTAAGTATAATTAATCCCATTGGTGTTCTGATAATGCTTAACAACCATCTGAAAAGAAAATCAAACAAATGGGCAAAGCCCTGACTTGCAGCATTTGCTGATTTGCATGGTGTAAATAAAGACTCACACCACGATTGCTTTCATGCTACCAACAGTTTAACAGTTGGTTCACAAAGTTTCTGGAGTGTTTAAAAATTATCTTTCATTAATTATTAAGAGTTAGCTCAAATGTTTCACCAGGCCAAATAACATGTGTCCCACTCTGGACCACGTTTTCAGGACACCAGAAAAAAAAAAATTAGACCATAATATCAATCTAAGTCATTTTATAACCCGTACTTTGTCAAGAGAGAACAGAGAATTGCATAACCTTGGCAATGTGTGTAATCGAGCACAGAGATTGACTAGACAAGATAAACCGACCAAGGGACTGGCTTTGAGGGTATCAAAACAAGGGAGATGAGGCAAAACATAAATTTGAATAAAAGAGAGTTTACTGATATGGGAGAACTATCCTGTACGACTTAATTTACCATTCTGGCAAAGACTTTGAAAGACGGTATATACACATTGCTGCCATTGTCTTAGAAGTTTGAAGAAAGAAAGAACCACACAAAATGAAATAGAAATTCCAGAACTTCTATGGCAGAAGGGAAAAAATGGCCAAATAATCAGAGAGATGGGCGCATCACACATTCCAAACTACATACAGCAAATGATTATAGTCCATGGAAGGTTCGAGATGACACACTGTTCTTAACCAAATATGATAGGCATACAATGGTGAGGGGGCATGAAGACTCTTGAGAAACTGATTGGTGACTATTTCTGGCAGCCAGGGCTAATAATAGGAGATGCTGTTGCATGACTGAGCTTCCTGATAGCAATGGGGACCATAGGGTTTTAAGATAATAGAAGCCAGCTGATGATGCTTAACTGACAGAAGCAAGGCTAGTGCAATTACCAACATAAATGGAAAAAATAGGTTGGAAGCCAGGTTGTCAGACCCACAGAAAACTGAAATGCTTTACAGAAAGTATGACAAATACAATAGGAGCCTTGATAAGATTTGCGCTCCAATTAAAACTAAGAAGACTCAGAAACCTGTCATACCAGGTATTGTTTTAGGGCCCCAATGGTCTGGGACATTACAGAACATTCTCTTCAAAATGAAGCATAATGCCTAATAGACCTCTTCACTTTCTGGAGTCACCATATTCCACCCTTTAGAACCTTGCCCAAACCCTCTTACTGAGTTGTATAAAAGACTACCTGGTTTGAGTTTAACCAAACAAAAATAGGGCTTTAAAGCATATCCAGATTGTGATGCAAGATACTCTTCCTTGAGAGCCATATGACTTGGTCTCCTGTGAAATATTAAAGGTATTTGCTATGAGGAAAAATGTTTCACGTAATTGATAGTAAACCTCAACAGAAGATTCATGATGTAAACTTGCAGGATTCTGGAGCAGGATGATGCAATCTGTAACAAATAATGATGTAATATTCAGAAAATAGCCTGTGGCATTGACTGAGCCTTGGTAGAGATGGAATGCCTGGCCATTGGACATCAGGATGTTATGCAACCAGACTGTCAATCATGGAATGGATTCATCAGGCTCATTAAGTCATATGTTTGAGCAAGTTCAACAGCATCCATCATGAGATGAAAGTGGCACATCTGGGACCAAAGTTGAACACAGCAAGAAAATATAAATAAGTTGCAATGACTAGGTGGCTCATACTGTCATGTCAACCACTATAACTTCATCTGTGACTCTCCTGCAGTTCACAAATATGGCAATTTTGAAGAAGGTTTCCTCTATGAGCAGCTGACGAAGAAGAAAAGAAAAAGCTAGATACGGTGTGAATCTGAAAATGCCAGCTCAAAATGTGAATAGAAGCTAAGAAGAGGACTATGGCTGTGCTTTGGCACAAGGATGGCTTTGAAAAACACTGGTTAGGGAATATCTTCCCAATAGACAGAGTGCTACTCGGTTAACCTGATCATCCAAATTAAGTGAAAAACAGAAGTATCTGAAGTAAGAATATATGTAGACTCATAGACAGTGCTCATTGACTTGCCTGATTACTCAAAGGCTTAGAAGAAAAGAAAATGTAAGGTTGAGGACGAAGAGTTTTGGAGAAGCATATAGATGGGTTTATGGAAGTAGACACAAATTGTGAGAGTATCAACCATGGAAAAATCATTTCTCTTCCAAATAAACCATATTCTTATCCAGTTGACATAAGCTAGTCCCTGACATCTGCCAACCCATGACTGGCCTACTAGGCTGTTGAACAAAGTAGCCACGGTGTCAAGAATGAGCCCATGGGATGTGCTTTCATTCATCAAGGTTGCAGCTGAACATTCACATTTCCAGCCCAAATAAACAATGTTGATCCTTTGGAATGGCACCATTCCTTAAGGAAATCAACCAAATATATTGGGTCAAGTTGATTAAGTCATTTTGCCCTGAAGTGTCAGAAATTTATCTTGACTATATTCAGCACAGATTTGTGTCTGCTTTCCTTGCCTTCTAGGCCTCAGTCAGCACCACTCTCAGATTACTTAAAACATGTTTGATCCATATGCACATACTACATAATCTCCTAGAAGAAGATTTCTCCAAGAAATCCATGTTATAGCAAAAGAAGTGTAGTAGTGGACACATGACAAGGGTATCTACCAGTTCTATTTGCAATTACTACACTATCCAAAATCTGTTAGCCTGATAGAGCAATAAGTGATTATTTATAGGTACAGCTGAGATGCCATCTTGGAAATGGTACTCAAAAGTTTGGAGAGCCATCTTCCAGGATTCACTATATACCCAAATCAACACTTATCTTTTTGGTGCTGTGATTCCAGTATGTAGATTACATGTTCAAGGAATAAACAAGAATAGGAAGTCTTATTTACCATCACTTCCAGTGACTTACCTGAAATCAGTGCTTCACTCCTCTATAATGCAAGGTTCTGTGAATGAAATGGAATATTCCCATTCTGGGACAGATAAAGAGTCCTGTTAAACTGTAATCTATGGAACCCACACAGTTACTTCAGACTCTTTATTCAAAGAGACATACAGGGAAAGAAAAAATAAGAATTAACATGCTAGCATGGAAAATTAGCTCTAATTATCATAATAAATTAGGACTGGTATCATGAATGAATGTTGTGGTTTGCCACTGTATTAGGCAGGGTTCAACTGGAGACATACAACCAATGGGTAATAAATATTGAGAGATTTGTTGCAAGGAACTGGTTTATATGATGGTGGGACAGGCTAGGAGATTCCAAATCTGTAGGACTGATTGTTGGGAAGAGTAGGTGGGAAATCTCAGGCATGGGCTTAAACTACTATGCACAGAAAGAGTTTCTTCTTTATGAAAATTTCAGTTCTGCTTTTAAGGTCTTTAATGTAATGGAACAATTCCTATTCAGATTATTAAAGACCATCTACATTAACTTAATTTCAATGAATTTTAATTACATCTAAAAATATCTAAGCAGGGGCAACTGGAGTAGTGTTTGATTAAATAACTGAGGACCACAACCTAGCCAATTGACATATCAAGAAGATCATCACAGCTATTTTTATTTCATTTAGGCTCAAGGATAATTGACTACCAAGGGTTCAAAGCTGTGTCCAGAAATTTCCCTCAGTGAAAGAAATCCTCTTTGCTACAGGTTGTAGCTGTTATTCAAATACTGGTTCTGTGAGGATACATGGTTTTAGTGTATCACTGTGTGCAAGGAGTTTTGTGAAAATCCTCCTAAGAACAGCACTAAAAGACAAAAAAAAAAAAAAGCAGGGATTAGGAAGAGGAAAAGTTTGAACTCCTGTGCAGGAGCAACAGTGGCCTTAGACACCACCACAGAATCTGTTTTCAAGATAATTCAGTTTGGAGTATGTATATAATTTATAGCACAATGTTTATTTTTTAAAAATCATTCTTTTCCCACATTTACATTTCAAAAAATTTAGAGGTGGAATAATGGATTCTACTCATTTAGAAATAGAATGTCTAACATCCCAGCTAACAATTTGAGAAAAAGTGAGAATTCTGCAATAACAACACAATTCACGCATGCTGACTAAGTCCTTACCTATGTGATGGCTGGGATTTGAGACTTCCCACTCCAATCAGTTTTGTTCCCCAACAGAGTGGTCATGCTAACATGGGCTAGTTGTTTATAAACACTCTTGTTTCAGTTAAAGAACTCACTCCAGGGATCACTCTACTATTTGGTTATGTGTTAATGTTTCTGCATGTATCTAATATCTTCTTTTATGTTTGTCATAAACACTGCCCTTTCGTTGTTGCCATGATGTTTCTTTTCAGATTTTTTGCTGCTGCTGAAGCTACCTCTTAGCACAACATGCATAATGCTTGTTCCAGGGCAAGTTGACCCTCCCTATCACGTGTGCATGAAATCATCATCCAGGAATGAGTCGCCTATCATCACTGCCTAGGCCTTGCCATGCTCCCCTAGATAACAAGTACCAGGTTCCAGATGTGAGTATTGTACCCTAAATATTTTTATAAGGGTATTTCCTGTACTTCGTACAAGAGATATTACTTGTGAAACCTCTCTTTTACCCAGAGAATTCTGCCTCACAATGCTTTTTTTCTCTACTCACATGAAGGAACTCCTCATTGAACAAAAAAACACCCACTCTCTCATGAAGGACACTAAATATTCCCTTAAATTTCACTTTTTAATATCAGAAGATATAAAAAATGTGTTATATAGTATGCACAGCTAAGGCCCTTCTGTTTGAATTATGCATTACAAATATATCAGATATCCTATTTAAATATAAAATAAGCACATATTTAGTCATAGGATCCATGAATTTCATAATTATTCTTTAAATATTTTCACTGTGTAGCAATGAAAAGCATAAATTAAGTCATGATTATGATTAACCCTATGATCTTTAATGAGTCAACTTACTGGTGTGTTTTTTTCATCTTTGAGTTGATTATACTACTTTTGTGGATTTTACATAAGATCATGTATGTGATAAAATTTCATTAAGTTCTATACAAATAGTTTTTATTATCATTACTATATTTGTTGAGTCACAGGTAATAGAGGCCTACAATTTGTTAAGGTGCTGGATATGACACTGATTCAGGATAAAATACAGAGTAAATGAAGAATGCTGGTTGGGAAGCCTTGCTGGAAAGAAAACAGGTCATTTTTTGAACAAAGGAAGAAAGCTATTCAGAAAGAAAGCTTCAGAGGTTTATAAGTTTTTTACTTTTTTTAGAATCCGGGCCGGTAGATTCTTATAAATACTAGCTCAACAATGGATATGTACTTTGATATTGTAAATGAAATCAGATAATATTCACTTTCTCAAAAGTATTTTAAAACCCTTATCATAATTCCCAATTTGAATTTGAGAGCAAGCCATAGGGATACTAATCATGGAGTATATACAAAGAAAGGCAGATATGCCATAAAGAAAGCCCAACTGAATGGTTTCCCTAGCAACAATCTATAAAAGCAATTTCTCCCTTTCCTCTGTTTTTCTTTGAAAAATTAAAAAGTAAACTCTAATACTTACATCTGGAAGTTAACATAATCTAATCTGAGCTTGATTCATTATGACAGACAGTGGGTGGTATAAATACGAGGAAAGATGCTATGTTCATGCAAACTGACAGATTCTTAGATTTACCTCAACTCAGATGTCTCTCAGCTGCCTGGCACATTTGTACACTGGGGGTTTGAGCCATATGTGCCCTTCTCCAGTAAGTTCAGGAGAGAACTTCTCTATGGTTTATGAATAAACATAAATATTCTAACACAATTCCTTTCCTCCAATGGAATTCATTAGTTCATCCTAAACAGAGTAGCCATTCATTGTGTTTTTAGAAAACTATCGGCCCATTTCAAGAATTATATATGCATTCTTCCTGTATATGGCCAATATTATTAGTTCTCATGGTGCAATGTCATATTTCCTAAACTCAAATAATAAAAAAGAACAAAGGGCAAATCTTAACTTATAAGGCATTATTAAGAACCATTCCACCCATTTGAATAGGTAGCATGGCACAAGGTTTTACTATTGCCAAGCTCTGTCATTTTCAAAGTGCATCCTCAAAGTGAACAATGTCTTCAAGCTAAATTTTGAGGCTGCATTCCACAATAGTGCCATCAGGACAAGTAAGTAGGTGCTTTCCTAAAAATATGTATATGAAAAAGCAATGATTCACTATCATTAGGAAGAGGCAAAGAATATTAAGAAAGAAGGTGTTCTTTTGCTTATTTTTGAATGCTTTTTAGGTGATATTCAGAAAACCAATATTAACTTCCATAAAATATTTATAAGACTTGTCAGAGAAACAATACTATTAAAATTGCTTTAACTGAGAAGAGCTCTAGGAAAAAGAAAAAGGAAACTTATAGGCTAATAATTAATATTATATGTAGAAGCTTCAGGGAACTATAAAGTAGATTTTATAGAGCTTGGAGAAAATCTTCCACTATGAGAATTGCCATGAAGAGTTTTATGACAATATGACACCAAGTTGTAAACTACACAAGAGCAGAGACCTTGAAAAGTATCCGAAATGCTTCTCAAACTGCCTCAGCTGGGCTGAGTATACCAAGGTTCTCAGAGCAGTCATCATAAAACCATGTCTGGTCATTCTCCAATGACATATGTCCTGATGTTTAGGTTATTTCCAGTGTGAAGAAGATTTAGCCAAAGGCTGCCAGTCCTCCACCTTTAAACAGATGTTCTGTCAAAGAGAAACTCTTCTCTCTTTGGAGAAGGAAGAACTTTTAGCCTTCTCTCTTTTTTTTTTTTTTTTTTTTTGGTCTCAAGGGCAAAACTCACCTCTGTCAACCGTAAACCACAGCTCACAAAAATGTGTCCTTTCACATAAAACCATAAACTAATGTTCAGATCCTCCTCCTCTAATACACTACATACAAGATCATTCTATCCAACTCATCCCAATATAAACTGTGATTTGTGTACAGCCCATGTATAACAATAGTGTTTGTTGCTGTCGCGGTTGTTGTTGCTGTTGCTTTAATGCTGTCTTGATGCAGTATTAGAGTTTGGTCAGTACACTTCTTGAGTAACTCATTAAGCCCACACCCCAACCCCTTCCCTTTCACTCTTCAGATCACTATGAACCAGAACTAATCTTAGGTCTAGCCACCAGACAGCTAGGGACAGCCCCTATCCCTAGAAGCCAGATAAATTATCCGGATAAGCCATTCCATGGAGAGCCTGAAAAACCTAGCTAAGCTCACCTCACTTGTCATACTCAAGATTCCTTCTGCAGTTCCAGTTTGCTGTTACCCTGTCCCCAGATAGAACCTTTTGTGTAGCCCTGCTTGGAAGCCATTTCTCTTTTGGTGCTATAAATAACACAGACTTCTGCCTTTCACTATTCAAGTATCATTGTGTTGTGGCTGGCCATCAAAAACGAATCTTTAAACCTTCCTACCACCAGCATCATAACCCCCAATTCAAAAACAGTTTCCCTTGCCCATAATACACAAGCACCATCAGCCCCGCCTCCATTGTAAAATGCTATAATGTCAAGATAAATGTGTTTACATTACTTGTATTATATTTTCTCCTATGAAATTGCTTACTGGCAACATATTGCTGATTTTTATTGGCCCTTTTGACTCTTCTATTATTATTCTGTGGAACTAAAAACAACCTTCTAGGTAATTATGAGGTTACCAACTGTGGTCTTTTCCTGCAAAATTTAACACTATGTTCTACCTCTCTTTTTCTAAAATTGTCTCATGGCGCTGTTGTATTTGAATATTTTTTTTTTCTTTTTTGGTTTAGTTTTGTCCCAGTATCATTCTCATTCAACAAATACTTACTAAACATTTACTATGTGCCAGACACTTTAGTAAGCAGGAGATATAACATTGAAAATGGTCACCATAGTTCTAACTGCTAAACAGTTTAGAGTATGATAAAGTGAAGAATTTACTGCCAATACTCATTACATTAGACATACCATCTCTCTCAGCTCCTAACTTGCTTCCTCAAAATTTCAGAATAATCTTATTTTATTTTTCCTCAAATTATATTTTTATATATTCATTCATTCATTTTATTTTCTCAAAGAAGTTCTTATAAGCACCATTTTTTCACAATTACTAATACAGCAACGATGTTTTCCCCCAAAACCTCTGTGAATTTACTGTCCTGATGATATCTGCTGTGATTTTTTCCTTGTCTTAATTAATTTTTTTTGTCTGAAATTACCTTTTCTTCATCTTCTATCTCCATGTTTAAATTTTGTATAACCTCAAAAAAATATATAAAATGCCTTTCTTTATAACCTCTTACATTTGCCCAAATGCTACATACACATTGAATTATTTTTCTCCTTTTTCTGAAAGTCAATAATATAATCTAGGTGATACATAAAACATCAGTTATTTAATTTTATCTGGCTTCTAGGGATAGGGGCTGTCCCTAGCTGTCTGGTGGCTAGACCTAAGAAGATTAGTTCTGGTTCTAGGTAGAGTTTCTATGTGTGTAGGTGTGTACATGTGCACATGTCTATGTTATGTATCTGGCTCTGGGCAAGTTTTGCCTAATTCTTCCTTCTCTGTGGGTTCAACATTTTATTTATATAAAATCGAAATTGACCACTCGCTGGCTCAGCTTGGGAAACCGAGGCGAGTGGATTGCCTGAGCCCGAGAGTTCAAGACCAGCCCAGGCAAATTGGCGCGACCTCGTGTCTCTACAATAAAATAAAAAATTAGCCAGGCGTGGTAGCGCCCGCCTGTAGTTCCGGCTACTTGGAAGACTGAGGCAGAAGGATTGCCCGGAGCCCAGCAGGTCGAGGCTGGGGTAGCCATGCATGTGCCACAGCACTCCAGCTGGGGTGACAGAGTAAGATTCCAACTCAAAAATAAATTAAATTAAATTAAAATTAAATTTTATTTTCCATTGATTTGGTCCTCAGTACATGCTTGTCAAGTAGACATATAGGTCTTCATTATTTTTTCACTTTATTCTGAATCAGACTGAATTAAAAAATAAGAATTGGCTGTTCTTGTCAATCTTTACAGCTATGCTTTAGAGAAATTGGCATGTGACCAGTGTTGATCATTTATATATATTTTCCTTAAGTTTTACCTTATATTTAAAAAAGATAAACTAATATTTAACCTGTTTCGTATCTTTTATTCTCCTGTTGCTATTTTCTCCCAATAGTTATTTTAAAAGGCAAATTCTTACTTGAAAATTTAAAATTATGGTGTATTTATTAATTCAGTATATTACATATCTATTAAATCTGATGGTTAGTAAACCTATGCAGCAACATGATATGTGCGTTGTATATTATATTCTTTGAAATGTGTGTACAAATATCTTAATGTTCTCTATTGCAACTATGTAAAGAAAATTTCTGGAAAAAATATTGCAAATAAAACACTCAAATGACAGTAATAAATATTGTAATGGTTGGTTTATGCGTAGTTTTTTATGCCCTATTTTATTATAAAATATTTATGATGAGCTATTACTTTAATATTGTTTTATTATATTTAGAAAAACAAATGCTAAAATAATATTGATGCAATCTTACTGTGAAAAATGGGCCAATTTACTTCTCGAAGCACTAAACCTTTTTCCTAGGAAAATGTAACACAATAGCTAAAGAGTTCAGAAAGTAAAATAATATTTTCACTAAATTGGTTTCACTTAAATACAGGCCAATTTATAGATGATTTGAAGAATATGCATTTATAGGTGCTCTTTTTATTCCAATATCTGATTCTGCACTGGCTTCTGCTACTGAATGCATCACAGGAACTACAATTAAGACATCTATTTATATTGTAGAAAGTCCCAGGTCATCGGAATATTAATGTGGTGTGATATAAATATGTATCCAGTCTCTGCAGCAAAAAATTTTAGTGACTATGCTATGATGCTAATTTCAGAAACCAGCAATAATTTATTCTTGACCTATGTAAATTAATTTTGGATTGCCTCTAACTGTGGCATAATGACTGGATATGGATCCCAAGGGTTTCAAGAATGTATATTCAAAGAAAGGAAATATAATCATTATTAACCGAGCTGATAACACAAATAAGAGTAACATGCTCCATTATTAAATTCAAATTACAAGTTTATGATACCTGACATTCAACAACTACACGGAAGTTTACTGTACACACACACACACACACACACACAAGCTTTTTGCTAAATCATTTCTTGTAACTTTCCATTGACTATCTGTCTCAATGCCTATTAATAACCTCTGATACTATATTTTCTACCTCTATCTGTTTCTAAAGAATAGACAGGGCTAGGAACAGTGGCTCACACCAGTAATCCCAGCACATTAGGAGGCAGAGGTCAGGAGTGGGAGATCGGCCTGGGCAACATAGCAAGACCAATCTCTACCAAACAAAAACAAAAAAAATTAGTGAGGCGTGTAGACAGATGCCCATAGTCCTAGGTACTTGAGAGGAAGAGGTGGGAGGACCACTTGAGTCTGAGTTGAGCTGAGTTGAGGCTGGAGTGAGCTATGATCACACCACTACACCCCAACTTGGGCAACAGAACAGGTTTCTAAATAAAGGATAAAATTAATAAAAAATAGAAATACATAAAAGCCTAAGAGTACACAATAAAAATACCAGTCAATTTGGCTCTAGCTTAACCCTTATTTTTGTTCATTATACAACATCAATGTATTTAGTCAGGAATCTCTAGGGGGTGGGGGGATACACACACACACACACGGTGTCAAAAAAATGTACACACATTTTAAGAAAGGAAAAAACTGTATTAAAATTGTAATACTCAATAAGTGAACACAAGTCATGTTTGATTTCTGCAATTACAAGAGTTGCTCAAAGTGGTTACCATCAGTGTCCAGACACTTCTAATTACAGCAAACATCTCTTAAAATGTGTATATATTTTTTGACACCCCAGAATCCAGAATTTATTCATAGAAAATTGTGTATTTTCACATGTCTAAACCTCAGTCACTTTAAAAGAACTTTGTTTGGTGCAACACACCTGCCAAGATGCTTTTTCCACTGCTCAAAAGTTTTTGAACTCATCAATTTTGATGCCTTTAGTACTTCTGCTGTTTTTTGTTTCACCTCCTTGTTATGCCATTTTGGGTCAAAAACTGCTAAACACTCAGCATGATGTGAGCGTGTGTGTGTAGTGTATACACAGAAAGAGACAGAGACAAAGAGACAGAGAAATATTTATTATACAGAATAGGTCCCCATGCTATACGGGTTGACTAGTTCCAAAATCTGCAGTTGGCAAGGTGAGGCCCCAGGAGAACTGAAGGTATACATCCTAGTTCAAGTCCTAAGCACCAAGAGAGATGGTGGCATGGATTCCCATTTGAGGAACAGAGAAGATTAGATAATAGCTCAACAGTGAAGCCAGGGAAGTTCTCACTTAATAAGTCTTATTTTTTCTATTTAGACCTCCAGCGATCAGATGAGGACTACTCTCATTAGGGAGGGCAATCTACTTTACTCGACCCACTAATTTAATTGTTAACCTTACCTGGTTATAACAGCAAGTGCCTATAGTCCCAGTTACTTGGGAGGCTGAAGCCAAAGAATCACCTGGGCCCTGGAGGCTGAGGTTATGGTGAGCTATGATTATGCCACCACACTCCAGCCTGGGAGAAAGAATGAGATCCCAACTTAAAAAAAAAGAAATTGTTAACCTCCTCTCAAAACATCATGACAGACATATCTAGAATAAAATTTGATTAAATATCTAGGTAACCTGTGGCCCAGTCAAGTTGACACATAAAACTAACCATCACAATCAGAATCTATCTGGCTTTTAAGTATTTGACTATGACTGTACCTATTTTATTGGGAGCCATTTGCATCGGCCATTATTTGACCATTGTTCATAAAATTAATGATTACGACCAAAGGTTAGCAATTGTACTTGGAAACAGAATTGCACTACCTTGACTTGCAACTGCAAGGCTACCAGGTATATACTCAGCTTCTAATTTCATTCTCACTCCTCTTGCTCCTGGATACTTAGATTAACCACTTCAGTGTATATTGCTAGGCAGTGACTCCAGGAGGACTGACACAGAGGTTTCTCTGTACCAAAAAATTGCCATAATAGTAATTTGACAGCTTAAATAGTATTGTATTTTATTCACCATTTTCACATCTTTTTCTAAACTATAATATGGCAGGATGGAGTCTGAAAAATAATTCAAGAATTAAGTCTGACACCTGAAAAAAGGTAAGGCTGTATTCAATGTAAGAGGGACTATGGGGAATCCGTATTTTGTTTTAAAAGACAGAAACCTTCAGGAAAGGCAGGTGTGGTAGGCAGATCACTGTACTATAAACTCAGATTGTGTGATTGACAGCCTTGTAGCAGTACAATTACCCCAAGATTATTACAGATAAGATCTAACCAAATCTACCAACATTGGACTGTATCTCCAGTAAATTATTTGATAAATTGTAGTTTAAAATTAACATTTAAAATAAAAATAACTTATATAATGTGCACATAGTGATTCATGAAAATACTAATTGTGTACTTATAGTTAATTATACAAAATATTAAAAAATAAGAATTTTTTTTATCAAGACGAGTCTAATTAATCATTGGCACTTGATTCTATTATTTGCAACATGTGTAGCTATAGGATAAAAATGCCATTAGTTAAATAGAAATCTTGGTGGAATGTTTACTTTTATATTAACTCTTGCCTAAATCTAAGCATGAAACATGGCTTGCTTTAATTGATGTAATATCTTCCATGTTGAGCTTAGTTACATAATAGGAACATTTTTCTTTAGCTTTTAAATATTTGTTAACACTTCTAAAATGATTTTGAAAACTAAAAGCAATGTGTTATATTACATTTGGTAGTTGAAAAAGCAGTGTCTATATCATAAGGAAACAAAGAATTAGAAAGTAAAAATATAAATTATTTATGCATCTTGGTCACTTGTCACCAAACCAATCACCTAATTTTCTGTATTAACCAAATTGTTTCACTGCTTTGTCCTTCTATAGCCATGCCTAAGAGACATAGGATGCCTGTTCCCAGTGCGGTAAGCTCATGCTTCAGAACACAATAAAGCATTAGAATATAAGCATTAGAGCCTTGAAAATGAGTAGGCTTAATGATTTGTAAGTTATTTTACCTATTTTGACCGTTACAACCACCTTTCAAGGTAAATATGGTAATTATAAGAGATTGTAGTATACAAATAAAGTAGCAGAGCATTTTAGTCAGACCTCTCAGGTGCAAGTTAGTAAAGACATATTCTTGTCTTGATTGTTCTATGTAAAAATTATTTGACATCAAACTAGTTCTTTTTCTCTTTTCTGGACCCTCTTCTTTTTTATTGACAGTATGTAAGCAATGTTTCTTAAAGTATGTTATGCAGACTCCTGCTGCTACCTAAGACTTTTCAAAATGTATGTGTACTATTTTTATAATAATACACAAATGTTATTTGCTTTTTTCCCTGTGTTAACATTTGTACTAATGGTGCAAAAATAATGGTGAGCAAAACTATTGGTATCTTAGTACAAATCGAGGCAGTGCCATCCAGCCATACTAATGGTCATTGTAGTTATCAACATGTTTTGGTTGAAGCAATAAAAATTAATCAAACTTTAATCTCTACTCTTGCAAACATAATGTTTTTAATATTCTGTGTGATGAAATGGTAAAAGTACACACAGAACACTTTTGTTGTATACCAAAACTTAAGGACTGTTCCAAATAAAAGCAATTGGGCAATTCTATGATGTGTAAGTTGAACTCACTGCTTTACTTTAGGGAGAAACAGTTTTACTAGAAAGAACAACTGACATACAAACTATGGTCATTCAAACTTAGGCTTTGACAGTCTTGAAGATGAGCAAAGTAATACTGTTACTTAAAAAACAAAACAAAACAAAAAACAACAAAAGACTATTAACAATATTTGCTACCAGTAAAAAAGTTAAAATTTTCCAGCAAAAATTAGAACGTTAGAAAATGTGGGCCGGGCTCGGTGGCTCAACCTGTAATCCCAGCACTTTGGGAGGCCTAGGCAAGTGGATTGCCTGAGCCCGAGGGTTTGAGACCAGCCCAGGCAACTTGGCAAGACCTCGTCTCTACAATAAATCAAAAGTTAGCTGGGCACAGCAGGGCACCTGTAGCTCCAGCTACTTGGAAGGCTGAGGTGGAAGGATTGCCAGAACAGGAGGTCAAGGCTAGGGTGGCCGTGAGTGTGCCAATGAACTCCAGCCTGGGCAACAGAATGAGACTGCAACTAAACAAACAAATAAAAATTTTTTTAAAAGGTGGCTTTTTAAGTGAGATGAATGGTGATATTAATTATAAAATATTATATAATGAACTGTGTCAATATTTGGAAACTCTGCATCACTTCACCAAACAATATTTTTAAATGACTTTTGCGTGATGCTATAAAGTTATGTGCATGAAAGAAAAACCAGTGGTTTTAAGGAAAAAAATATTAAATGTATATTGATATGATCCCAGATTCCACATTGCAATTATCCTTTAAAATCAACCATTAATTGAGTTTTGGAACAGTATCAAAAAAGAATATCTACAAATATCTCAAAGGGTTATTAAAATAACCTTACATTTCCAACTTTACATTTGGATGATGTCAAATATTCTTGATATATATCAACAAAATCAATATTGTAATCAATGTAATGCCAAAGTAAATACATGTATTAAACATTCTTATAAAACCAGACATAGAAGATTAACAAAAATGAGAAACAGTGTTTTTTTTTCTCACTACACTATATTGAAAAATATTCATTATAAAAATATTATTTATATTAACAGGTTAACCAGTTTATAATAACAATTTTATGGGGGTTGGCAAACTACAGCTCATAGACCCAAGCTAGCCTGAAGACCACATCTGTCTTCTCACCTATTTTTGTAAATAAAGCTTTATTTGGAATATAGTCTCAGTCATTGTTTTATGTCTTGTCAATTGCAGCCTTTGCTCTACAGCAGCAGAGTTGAATAATTGCAAGCACTTACAAAGCCTAAAGTTCACAAAGCCTAAAGTACTTACTATGTTGCCATTACAGAAAAAGTGTGTGGATCCCAGTTTATTGTTATTATTTTTAAACAAATTAATACATATAACCTGACATTGTCTTTGGAGTTCTAACTAATTTTGAAGACCATGAAATATTCCTGGAACTGCAAAAATTGGGAACCTCTTCACTAAGAAGGCAGAATAAATATTATCTTTCTGAAAAAAAAAAAAATTCTTTTTTTTTCCCCCAAAACTATTTAAAAGTCCTTAGGTTGACTATCCTTTGACAGAAAGCCACTATTCCTCTCCAGGTGGCCAACATAACTCTCAGGCTCCAGAGACCTGTTCCTCTTCTTGTTCCTTCATGTCACCCAAGTCTTAGTGTGATGACAGCTCTGCTAGTATTTGTTCAGGGTTCATGCACTATCCCTTGCAGTTTCTCTGAACCCCACCCACATCTGTGTTATGAATCCCTTTTAATAATCTTATCTTCAATGATTCCACTTGAATGTGCTATATATATATATATTATAT